>PVJL010014575.1:0-11758 GCA_004026885.1 Lyroderma lyra
TCCCCTGAAGTTCTCTGAAAACAAAGTAGGAATCTGGCCTCCCAGGAAAGCACTGGATGGCTCTAGGTGTATCTCAGGACTTTCCAAACAATAGATCATCCTGCATTCCCTGAGGGCCGTGGGTGCTGGAGACCTCAGCTATTACTAAACAAGGGGTCTCACAGGGGTGAGTTATGGTGAACCCAGCAACAGCTTAGTGCAGTCTTGCATTTCACCAAGCCTTGGAACTACATCTGCCTCAGGGATGAGTAACCCCGACCCCTCTGAATGACAGTATTCTCTTGGTAGTGATGAAACCTCAAACCCTTCCCATCATGGGAGAACTATTTTTCAAGAGGACTGAAGGATCTGGCTCTGAAGCAGTGAATAGGCAGTGAGACTGGCCAATGTCTCCCCAGTATTGTTGATCTGTGTTTGGTGCAATGTGAGAGGAACTCAGAGTAGGACAGAGTGCAGCAAGCGCACACCAGTGACTCCCAAGCGTACACATAAAAACTCAGAGCTCAACAGTGCACCCCAGCCTGCTTTTGGGATACACAAAATCCTAGCATAGCCCAAAATGAGAGACCAAGATGGCACAGCTGAGCTCATCTCCATTCCCAAAAACAGGCAGCCCCAAACCCCTGCCCATGATGACCAGGATCTTAAAGCAGTTGGGCTTTCCCTCCATTATTTCCTTACTGTGGTTTTCACAAGCATACCCGAAGAGGGACATTGTTCTGAACACCACCTACCAAAGTTTATAGAGTATTCTCAAAAACAAAAAGAAAGTGGGACATGAGTGGTTTCTATTATAAATAGACACCTCTATCTGGTGTCACAGAATCTAGCCTTACTATTTAGGCTAGTGCCCAGGGAATGAAAAACCAGAAGATGCCATGGTCAGGAGGGAGTAAATTGAAGCAGGGATAGGGGAACTCCACTGCACCCAGTCCCAAATGCACATCATGAGAAACACAGTTCCCAAGTACACCACATTTTGGAGGCTATGCTGAGAGCTGTATGAATCATCAGTATGCATCTTTGATGCCCCCTGGAGGGGCATCACACTCGGAGGCCCGGTAAGTTGATAACTGAGAGCCTGCATCTCTTCTCTAAAGGCCCCTTGCCAGAAAGTAAATTCCTCATCCTCACCCTAGTTTCAGGCCCTTTGTAACTTCAGTAAGAATTAGAGATCATCCCGTACATCTCCAAAGTGAATATGACCAACCCAAGAACAGTTAGACCAAAAGCTCACCAACCATGGAACAAAAATGGAGAGTAACTACACTGGCATCTTCCACCCTTGACATCTGGGAGTAGCAGTTCATTGTTTCTAACTAACACACCAACTTCCTCCCATGGAACTTGGTGTTCACCAAGACACCTCTCAGTCTAGCTCCCTAGGTTATAGGTTTCAATAAGAATAAAGCTTGCCACTGTGACCTGGCAATATACTTTCTACATTAGATGTGAGTTTCTCAGGATGTGGTCAGTCCACTGTGGTCCTTGTGGATTCCCTGATGTTCACAGAGAGTACTGGGGGAACCTGGCCTCAGAGGAAAGCATTGAGGGCTCTAGGTGTATCTCAAGACTTTCCAACCTATAGATCAACCAGCAGACTTTGAGGAACCTTGGGGTGCTGGAGGCCTCAGCTACTACCAAACAAAAGGTCCAACAGGGGTTGGTTATTTTGTAGCAGCAAGGACTTGACCCAGTCTTGCCATTCATCAGGCCTGGGAACTCCATCGGTCTCAGGGATGAGTAGTCCTGTATCCCGTGAATGACAGCATCCTCTGTGTGCAGATGAAAACTTCAAACAATCCCAGCATGGGTGCGCTGTTTTGCAGAAGGCAGGCAGTATCCACTTCTGCAGCAGTGGATCTGTGGTGAGACTGTTCACTGTTTCCCCAGTGCAGCCTGGCCTAGTTCAGTGGCATGTGAAAGACACCCTGAGTTGTGTAGAGCACTACAAGCTCACACCAGTGCTCCCCACCACACACATAACAACTCAAAACAAAGACTGTACCCTAACCAACCTTTGGGATACCCCCAAAGCAGGGCTCAGCTTAAGGCAAGAAAGAATGGCATCACAAGTAAGTGGATCTTAAGCCTGAAGTTGGGCAGTCTCAATCCCTTGCCTCAAACCAGCAGGCTCTGGAGCCTGGGAGCCTTTAGTTTTATTTTCCTCATGGGAATTTTGTACAAGCAATACCAGAGGGGTTTTGCTCTGGCACCACTTCCAAGAGTGTACAGAAGGGGAGGGGAGAAAGTGGAGGGAGTGGGAAAGGAGGGAGGGGAAGCTAAATATACAGTGATGGAATAAGGTGGTGAACTTATTATACAACAAGTTGACAATGTACTGTTGAATTGTATGCTTGAAACCTAGGTAATTCTTGTTTGCAGATGTCATCCAGATAAGTCTAACAATAAAAATTACTTAAAAAAAAAGAAAATTCCAAAACGGAGGAAGATATTGCAAATTTAGTGGCTTCTCTTATCAATACTCACCTTTCTCTGGTCTTACAGAATCCAGCCTTGGTCTCCAGGCCAGTGCCCAGGGAACAAGTAAACAGTGAGTGGCCATGGTCAGGAGGGAGGCAACTGGGGGCAGGCCCAGGGTAGTTGCCCATCATTCAGCCCCAAGCACACATGAGAAACAGTGTTCCCAAGTACACCACATTAATTAGTGTATGCAAATACCTGTCTGAATCATCAATGATGCTTCATGGATACATCATGACAGAACCCATACCTCATAGTCCCAATAGGGTGAAACCTGAGAGCCTCCATCTGTTCCCTAAAAGTTCCTTCATATAAATTAAATCCCTTCCTCTGATCCTAAGTTCAGGCTTTTTCTAGCTTCATTTTGGGATTGGAGAGAACATCCAGTGCACACTCAGTGTGACCAGACATAGAGATTTCATGCAATTTGCTGACAAGACAAACACAGAAACTAGGCACAACCTATATTCCACCAGTCACTGACAAAATATGAGAGCAGCCACAGACTGGCAGCTTCTACTAGAGACATCTGGGGGTTGCAGACTATAGGTGCCAACTTGTACTCAAAATACACCACATGAAATTTGGTGTGGATAAACACCACTCTCAATCTACCTGGCAAGGTTACAGGGTTCAATCAGAACAAAGCTGGCAAGTGTGGTCTAGGTACATTCTTTCCACTTTAGATGTAAGCTTCTCAGGACATGATCAGTCCTCCATTATACCTTTTAATACCATGACCTGCGCTGGGGACACGGTGCAGACCTGGTCTCACAGAGAAGCCTTCGGGTCTTTAAGTATATCTCAGGATTTTCCAACCCATAGATGAACCAACAATTGCTGAAGTCTTCAGGGTGCTGGATACCTGTGCTACTAACAAACAAGGGGGCCCACAATGGTGGGTTAAGGTATACCCAGCTGGAACTTGCCCTAGTCCTGATCCCCATCAGGCTGTGGAAAATACATCAGCCTCAAAAATGAATAGCTTTCATCATGATGAATGACAGTATCTTCTGAATAAAGATGCAGTCTCCCATTTTTCCCAGCATGTATGACTTTTTTTCCAAGAGACCTGCAGTATCCAGGTCTACAGCAGGGGGTTTGCAATGAGATTGGCCAATGCTCACCCAGAAGTGCTAGTTTGTGTTTGGTGGCATATGAGAAGTTCCTGAGTTGTGTCAAACACTGCAAGCTCAAGCCTGTGACTCTCCACCACACACATTAAAATTAAGAACCCAAGAGTGCAGCCAGCCTCCCTTTGGGATATACCAGGACCAGAGCCGAGCTGAGGGCATGTTGCCACAACAAACCACAGCTCAGCTGATCTCCCAGCTAGAAGGTAAGCAGCCCCAATACCCTGCCCATGACCACCAAGTTCTTGATATTCTTGGGTGACTCCAACCATTCTGTTCTTATTGGAGTTTATACTAGGAGTCCCAAAGGAGGGCATGGGTTTCACACCACCTCCCAAATAATTTAGAGAATTCTCAAACAGGAGATGAAGGTATGATGTGAGCAGATTCTCTCGTAAATACCTTCCTCTCTGATCGCATGTGATAGGCACCCTTAGATGAACAGAACAACAAAACTTAGAGCAGTGACTGCATATCACACATACAGGAACCCAGAGTTAAAGAATGCACCACAGCCTGCTTTTGAGACACACCAAACCAGATCATAAGCCAAAGTGAGAGACCAAGATAGGACACTTGAGCTGATATTCAGGCATCAATCCATGCAACCCCAAACCTCTGTCCCTGACAACCCAGATCTTGAGGCAGTTGGGGTTCTCCAGCCATCATTTCTTCATGTTTAGTTTTTACAAGCACAACTGAAGAGGGGCATGTCTCTGATATCACCTCCCAAAGTTTATAAAATATTCTTAGAGAGAGGAAGAACGTGGAAAGTTAGGGGTTTCGGTTATAAATACCCACCTTCCTCTTGTGGTATAGAATCCAGTCTCAAGCTCCAGGTCAGTGCCCAGGGAACAAAGGACGAGTGGGAGGCCATGGTCTAGGGCAAGGTAACTGAAAGCAGGCACAGCGTAGCTCCACCAAATTCAGCCCTTAGCTCACATGAGAAAGAGAAGTACCAAGTACATCACCTTCAGGAGGGTATGCAGAGACTGTCTGATTCATCAGTAATGTCTCATGGTTGACTCCTGGAGGGTTCCCACAGACAGTAAGGTGAGATCTTGCAGCCTCTATCTATTGTTCAAAAGTTCCATGCCAGGAGTCAAACCATTCCTCCTGATCCTAGGTTCAGGCCATTTCCACCTTCATTTGTGATTGGAGAGGATGCCCAGCACACCCCTAATCTGACTAGACATAGATATTCCTGGCATAAAGCTGACAAGACTGCCACTGAAACCACAGCTATATACCCAATGTGATTAGCACAAGGACCCCAAGCAGACTTCGAACCTGATGAGCATAGAGAACCATAGAAGAACCTCAAGCTGAACAGTACAGAGACCCAAAGCAGATACCTCAGTGATGAATACAGAGACTCCATGAACACCCCAAACCTCATCAACATAGAGACCTCAGGCAATCTCCAACCTCACTAGCATAGAAAACCCAGGACAACCCCAAAGCTCAATTGGTACAAACACCCTAAAACAATCACAAAAGTGACTAGAGTAGAGACCCTAGGCAGACTTCCAACCTCATGACCACAAAGAAAGTAGGTAGACCTCAACTTCAGCAATACAAACACCCACAGCAGACCCCCAATGTGACCAGAGAACAGAACCCCAGGTGGACCCAGAATAAATCAGCACATAATGCCCATAAAACCTCGAACTAACCAGTTCAGAGATCCCAAGCAAAACCCCAACTTATCCAGCACAGAGACCTCTGGGTGATTCCAACATGATCAGAGCAGAGACCTCCCCTCAACTTCAAACTTTACCAACACAGAAGCCTCAGGCAGACTCTCAACATTACTGGGCACAGAGACTCCCAGCAGACTACTGATATGACCAGCATAAAAAATACAGGTATAACCAACATCCTGACAAGTTACAGAGATCCCAAGAAGGCCTCCATCCTGACTGACATGGAGACTACATGTGGACCCTCACCATGAATTGTCATAGAGATCCTAGACTGACACCACATTGCAAGCACAGAGACCCAGGCAAATCAAAACTTAGCAGTATAGACTCCCAGACATCAATTCTGACTAGCACAGACACTCCTGTAAGATCCTCAGTCTGATCAGAACAGAGACTCCCAGTAGACCTCTAACCTGAAGAACAAGAAATCACAAAAAGAACACCATCCTGACCAAAGAATTACTCCAAAGACCCACAATCTGAGTACCAGGAAGATCAAATGTGACCTCCAACCCGACTAGCACTGTTACCCCAGGCAGACCCCCATCATTATAGGACACACAGTAAAAGAGAATTCCCCCAACATTACCATACATACACTCCTGGCAGACCTATAAACAAATGAACACAGAAACCTAAAGAAGACTCTCAGTATAACCAGCCACAGAGAAATCATAGACACCCAAACTAACCAGCACAGAAACCCAAAAATGACTCAAAACAAGACCAGCACAAAGACCCCCAAGAACCCCCCAACCTGACAAGAACAGAGAATGCCAGCAGGACCCCAAACCAATCACCACCAAACTCCCCAGAAGACCACAACTTGACCTCACAGACACCCCAAGAAGAACCACAACTAGCTTAGGACAGAGACCCTCGACTAATTCCAACCTAACCAAACCAGAGACCCCAACACAACAACCTGAAACTTTACCAACAATTAGAACTAAGGCAGAAACTCAACTAGGGACCCATGCAGACCTTGAATCTGAAAGAGAACACGATGCAAACCAGACACCCAAACCAAATAGCACAGTACCCAGCGGTCCATTAAACTTACCACAAGAAAGACCTCGGAAAACCTGAAACAGACCAACACAGATACCCTTAGCAGATTCATGACCTGACCAAGCACATACTTCTCAAGCACATCACCATGATAAGAAGCACAGATAACTGTGACACAACACCCAAATGACAAGCATACAGACTGGTAGCAAACCCCAACCTATCAATTACAAAGAGCCCCAGAAGACCTCTAATTTGACCATCAAAGACAAGCCCAGAAGAATCCAAAACTGACCAGAACAGAGGTCCCAATGGAGGCCTCTGATGTGACCCAAACAGAGACCTCAGAGACAGAGATCAGCAATGAGACTGTAGCCGACCCCAAACCTGACCTGGACAGACCCCAGGAAGATTTCAAACATAACTGGGAATAGAGATCCCCAGAACCCTAACCTGCCCAGCACAAAGACCACAGACCAACCCCAGAACAGATACAACCACTGACCTCCAACTTGACAAACAGAGATATCATGCAGAAACTCAAAGTCACAAGCACAGACACGGTTGCAGACCTGGAAACTGACAAGAATAGACCCCTAAAACACAGTCAATGTGACAAGTACAGTACCCAGCAGTCCATTAACCTGACGAGCAGAGATACCCTGGCATATCTCCAAACAGACCAGCACTGATAACCAAAGCAGACCTTCAATGTGACCAAGCATATTGGCCTTTAGCAAATCCTAATACTAATTAGCAAAAAGAACCCTGACAGAGCTCTCAAATTACCAGCCAAGAGACTCCTGACAAACCCACAACCTGCCATTCACAGAGAAATTGAGTAGACCAAGAACCTGAACATCATATACAGGCCCAGCAGACTCCCAGCTCTTAATGCAGACGTACAATGTGACCAGAATGAAGACTTGGGCACCCATTAGACTAGCAGAACGATCAAAGAAGACCCCTTAATGGATAAGGATGAGACCCAGGCATATTTGGAGTGTGACAGGGAACAGAGCCCTCTACCAGACCCCTAATGTGACCAGCACAGAGTTCTCAGGCAGATAGCCATTTAACCAAAACATTGCCTTTCAGTATACCTCTAATATGACCAACAAGAAATCACCATGAGAACCCCTATCTCACCAGAAATGTACCCAGAAATCCCCAAACCTGAACTGTGCTAAGATTGATGACAACTTCAACCTGACCAACACACAGTCCTCAGACACACAACCAATCTGACAAGCACAGAGACCCTTTGCACACCTGTCACCTGACCATCAAAGAGACCATCAGAAGACTCTAAGGTGAATAGTATACATACTCTCAGCACATTCCAAAACTTACAAGCACAGAGACCCACACCAGACCAAAAACCTGATGAGCACAGAGACCACAGCAACTCACTAAACTGACCAGAAAAGAGGCACCAGTGTGACACATTACGTGGCAAGCATAGAGGCCCCAGTAGACATGGAATGTGACCAGCAAAGGAACCTCCAGCAGACCAATGAATTGATAGGGACAACACTACATCAGTCTCCTAATCAGACCAGCAGACAAATCAAAACATACCTCAACCTTACCAACCTGAAGAGAATCTTCAGACATAATGTTAGCAGACCCAGCATACACACCCAATGCACACACTAAGTCTGACTACCACCAAGGCAACAAACGATTTTGAAATAAACCAGTATAGAGACCCCAAGCAGGCCACCAACCTGACAAGTACAGAGAACCCCAGTAGACCTCTAATCAGAACAGCAAAAAATTAACTTCTGAATAACAACCTCAACTGAAGAACACACAGAATTTTTCCAAACTGATCAGCAGGAAGGTCAAACTAGTCCACCAATACTGGACACACACACACATGCAGAACATCCCTGAAATAACCAGCATATAAACCCCTAGCATACCCACAAAAAGGCTAGAAAATAGGCCTAAGAAGTCCATATATGACCAGGTCAGGAACTAAAAGCAGCCCCCAAAACTAACTGAGCGCCGAGATCCACAGATGTCACCTAACCTAACCAGCACTAATGCCTCAGGCAGACACTCAATCTGATGAACACAGAGACCCTGAGATAAACTCCAAAAGGAGCAACACTGGTCGATTTCCCCCTGACAGGGGAACAGAGACTCCTAGCTTCGTTGTATCCTGACCAACATAAACATCAATGCAGATACTCCACATGATGAGCACAGAAATTCAACATACTTGGAACATAAAAAAAAACAAACAACAAAAAACAGAGACAACTATTGACCCTAACCTGAACAGCACAGTAACCCACCATTTTGAAAACAACCCCAGCACAGCATCAACCATACCTCAACTAGACAAGAACAAAGTATTACAGGAGGCCTTCAACCTATGCTGCAGAGGCCCCAAGCAGACCTCCAAACTGAGTAGCACAGAGAGCCCTGAAATACCCTTAACATGCCCGGGCAAATAAATCCTAGCATTGTCCCTAACTTAACCATCGAAGACACCCCCACATCTGACCAGCACAGATATCCCAGTTGACCTCAACCCTGACAAGCACAGAGACCTCCAGTAGACCTCTAACTTGATCAGAAAAAAAATAAGAAGGAGAAACCCAAGCTCAAGAGAAAAGTACCCCGAAGTCCCCACAAACTGCTCAGCAGGAATATCAAACCAGACCTCCAACCTGAGCAGCACAGAAAACCCAGGCAAACCCTTATCATTATTGAATACACAGAAACTTAGAAGACCCCTGACATGACCAGCACAGAAATCTCTGGCAGGTCTATTAACAGACCATCACACAGATCCCAGGCTGACTTTGAATGTAACAACCACAAAGACCCCCAAAGGACCCTGAATTGACTATAATAGAGAGACTTAGAAGGACCCACGTGTAATCAGCACAACAACACTCAGAAGACCTCAACCTGAGCAACACAAAGCCCCTCAGAAGAACTGAAACTTGTCCAGCCCAAAGACCCTTGACTGATCCCAACATGACCAGAACATGGAAACCTCTATGACCTGCAACTTGACCCAAAGATTGTAGGCAGAAAATCAGTATTAAAAGCACAAGCAAATCTGCAGAACTGGAACATGACTAGAATAAAAGAACCCCGACTGACCCCAAACTTGTCAAGCAGAGAGACTCCCTGAAAGACCCAAATTGACATATCCTAGAGACTCCAAAAAGAAACCCAACCATACTAACACAATTATACCCAGCAGGCCCTACACCAGGCCAGCACAGAGACCCAAGGAAGACATCCAACTACACCAGCACACAGATGCCAGGCAGACCTAAAACCCAACCAAGAACAAAGACCACAGGCTGATCCCCACCACACAGATTATGGGCAGATCCCTAATCTGAACAGCACAGAGACCCCAGGCAGAGAAACATTACCAGCACAGAAACAACAGCAGAACCCCAATTGGAACAGCAAAAGAACACCTGACAGGTCCCCAATCTGAACAGCACGCTTACGTGCTGACCAACTAACCAACACAGAGTCCCCAGGCAGATGTCCCTGTGAACAACACAGAGACCCAAGCCGACACCTAACATGACCAAGACAGAGCCAAAAGGAAACCCACTAAACTTACTGAGAATAGGTATCCAATGAAGACCATTAACCTGACAAGCACTAACTATCCACGTAGATATCTAATCAGACCACCACAGAAACCTCGAGATGACGTGCAACATGATGAGCTGAGAGATCCCTGGCTGCTTCCCACCTGACTGCAAACAGAGATCTCATGTTTCCATGTAACCTGACAAGCAGACCTGGAACATTAAGAAAAAGAGATCCTTAATGAACCCCAACCTTATCAGCACTCTACTGCACATTTCTTTTGAAAACACCAGCAGAGATCTAACCAGACCCTCAACCTGACCACCACTGAGACTTACAGCACACTCCTAACCTGTTAGCAATGATCCCAGGCAGACATCCAACCTGAGCAGCAAAGAGACCCCTGAAATACCCTTAATATGACTGGGCACCTGAATTGCAGTGTGACCCCTAACCTGACCATCACAGAGACCCCTGGAAGACCCCCAAATTGCCAGCAGAGTGACCTTCATTAGACCTATGACCTGACCAGAAAAAAATCGCCAGGAGAACCCTTACTTCAGCAGAAAAGCATCAAGAAGCCCTCCAAACTGAGCAACACAAACATTGATCCAGACTTTCTTCCTGACTAGGATAGAGAATACTCTTATCATTACAAGACACACAGACAACAAGAAGAGCCATGACATGACCAGTACACAAACCCAAAGAAGACCCATAATTAGACCAGCACAAAGACCCAAGGCATTCTTTCAACTTGAGCAACCAAAGAGAATTCGTGCAGACATCAATCCTGACCAGCACAGTGCCCCAAAACAGTCCTCTAACATGTCAAATGTAGAGACCCCATGGTGACCACAAAACTGACCAGCTAAGAGACCCCAGGTGAACTCTTCTCCAGACTCAGTGAAAAGATCCTGAACAGACCCCCAAATGGACAAACCCAGAGACCCCAGCCTGACTTCCAACCTCATGACCACAGAGGACCTCAACCTGACCAGCACACAGACCCTCAGCAGAGCTCTAGCCTAACCAAAACAGGGGACATCAGCTGGAACCCAAACTAATAAGCTCAGAACCTCTCAGAAGACCCCAACTTGATGAGCACAGAAACCCTGAGAGAAACCACAATATATTCAGCACAGAGATCTTTGACAGATTCAAGTTGACCAGAGAAGAGACAAACCTCTTACCGCAAACTTGACAAAAAAGGAGACTTCAGGCAGAAACTAAACATGCCAAGTATAGGAATCCATGCAGACCTGCCACCTGGCCAGAAAACAGATGCCCAGTACACACCAAACCTGAGAAGCACAGTACCAAGGAGCCCATTAAACAGATAAGGAGAGAAACCCGAGCAAATCTTCTGAAAGACAGTCACAGATACCCTAAGCAGAACCAAAACCTGATCACGCAAATAGATCTTCAGCACCTCTTCATTTCGTCCAGCACAAAGAACCCTGACCAAACCTTCAAATGACCATCATAAAGGCTCCTGGCAGACCCCCAACCTGACCATCACAAAGAGCCCCAGCAAACTCCCAAACTCACCAGAAGAGTGCCATAATACAGACCTCCCTGGAGACAATAACAGAGATCCTTGGCAAAGACAACAGCAGGGAGGGAGTAGCAGAACCCAAACTGGACCAAGACGAACACCAGGTTAATCTTTTTTATTTTTTTAATTCATTTTTATTGTTATACTTATTGGGGTGACATCTGTTAGCAAGGATTACATAGGTTTCAGGCATACAATTCTACAGTGCATTGTCAACTTGATGTATAATAAGTTCACCACCTAATGTGACTTCTCATTCCATCACCTTATATTTAGCTTCCCCCCAT
>PVJL010014575.1:11858-27680 GCA_004026885.1 Lyroderma lyra
TCCCTAACCCACTTGTCCCCAAATAAACATTAAACTATTGATTGTGTCCATGGGTTATTTGTTTGTTCATTTCTTTTTTTCTTTGCTTTCAGTTTTATATTCCGCATATGAGTGAAATCATGCAGTTCTTTGTTTTTTCTGTCTGGCTTATTTCACTTAGCATGATGATCTCCAGGTCCATCCATTTTGTTGCAAATGGTAATATTTAATAGGACTGGAAAGAAGAACACAAGGGAATCGAAAACTGCCCAGCACGAAGACCTGCGGCTATCCCTACCACACCAAAACAGAGACCACCAACGGAACTCTTACTTCACCAACACAGAAATATCAGGCAGAAACTCAACATGATGAGCACAGGGAGCCCTGCAGACCTGGGACCTGACCAGGGAAAAGACACCCAGCTCACACCCAATCTGAAAATCACACTACCAAACACTCTTTGAACCTGACCACCAGAGCAACCTCAACAAATCTTCAAATAGACCAGGACAGATATCTAAAGCAGACCTCCAACATTACCCAGCACAACATCTTTAGCCCATCGTCTTCCTACTCAGCACAGAGAACCCTGACAGAACCCCAAAATTACCAGCATAGAGACTTCTTACAGACCCCAACCTAATGATCACAGATCACACCAGCGGACCCCTAGCTTGTGCAGAGCAGAGTTCCCAGTGCAGACCTCCAACATGACCATTACAGACAACCCAGGAACACACGAAACCAAGAGAGCAACACCAGCAGGCCCAAAACCTGACCAAGACAGACGCCAGGGAGATTTCCATATGTAAATAGGAGCAGAGAACCTCAGCAGAAACCCAGCTGACCGAGCACAGAAACCTGTGACTGACCCAAATCTGACGAAAACAGAGACAACCCACCGACCTCAAGCTCGACCAACTCAGAGACCTCAGGCAGAAAATCAACCTGACAAGCACAGGGACCCCTGCAGACCTGGAACCTGACATAACAAGAGAAACACAAGAGACAATCTGACAAGCAGAGTGTCCAGCAGTCTCTATAACCAGTCCAGCAGAGAAACCCCAGCAAATCTCCTAACAGACTAGAATATATATATCAAGTAGAACACAACCTAACCAGTTACAAGGTCTCCAGCACATCCCCATCCTAACCAACACAGAGTATCCTGAAGAACCCTGAATTGACATCACATAAACACCTGGCAGACCCATATCTATACTAGCACAGAGATCCAAGACAAACTCTCAACATGACCAGCCACAGAGAACTCAAGCAGACACCCAATCTGAGCAGCACAGATACCCCAGGAAGACCTCCAAAATGTAAACTAGTGTAAACACCCCAAGTAAATTTATAACCACACCAAAACAGAGACCTCAGGCACACCCCACACTTATCTGGTCACAAAGACCATGAGCATACCTTTGAACTAACGAACATGAAAACACCAGGCTGACCTGCAAACTGACTAGTACAGAGACCCCCAGGTAGACCTTCAACTTTATGAAATCAGAGACCTCAGCAAGACCACCAAATTGAAAAGCACCAAGACCTTCAATAGACCTCCAATTTGATCAGCACAATAAACCAAACCAGGTCCCCCAAAACACATCAGCAAAGGAACCCCAGAATACATCAACAATACCAGCACAAAGACGTTGAGCAGAACCCCAACATATCCAGAACAGAGAGCACCCTATAGATGCCCACCTGACCTGACCAGACACCACTCAGTGACCAGAAATTTAATCAACACAGAGGCCTCAGGGAGAACATCAGCAAGACAATCACAGGGACACAAATAGCCATGTAACCTGGCCAATAAAGAGGCCTCTAGCAGACACCAAACCTGACAAGCACTGTACTCAGCAATCCATTAAACTGACTAGTAGACACACCTAAGTGAATCTCCAAAGAGACCGTGACAGATACCCAAAACAAACCTCCAACGTGAAAAGGCAGACAGATCTGCAGCACATGTCCTTTCCATGTAGCACAGAGAACCCTGACATAACCACCAAATGAACATCATAGAGATTCTTGTCATAACACAACGTGACCATCACAAATATCCCCAGGAGTTGCAGAACATGGCTATCACAGAAAACCACTGGAAACTCCCAACCAGACCAGAGCAGAGTTTTAGGCACACACGAGACCAGAAGAAAGACACCAGTAGAAACCCAACCTAACCAGGATGGTCTCTAGGCAGATTTCAAAAGTGACTCCAAATACATACTTTTAGCAAACCCCCAACCTGGCCACCACCAAGTCCCTAAGAAGACCTTCAAACTGACCAATACAAAGTCTTCATACAGGTATTCAACCTGACCAGCACAGATTCCCCAGCACACCCCAAACATGACCAGGCCAAAACCAAGGCAGATTCCAAATGTGACTACTCAAAGAGACTCCCAGCTGAACCACAATTTGCCCATCCCAGAAATCATGACTAGCCCTGACTGGACTACAACAGAGAGTCCCCCACAATGTCAAAGTTGACCAATACAGAAACCTCAGCCAGAAACTCAACATGAAAAGCAAAAGGACACCGGCAGATCTGGAATGTTACCAAGAAAGAGAACCTCAACAGACACCAAACCTGATAAGTACAGTATATAGCTGTCCATTAAACAGACCAGCAGAGAGACCCCAGGTGATCTTTAAACAAAGCATCTCAGATATCCCAAGCAGTTTCTCCACCTGACCAGCCATAAAGATCTCCGGGACTGCCTCATCATGAAAACCACAAAGAACCCTTACAGTACCCCAAAAAGAACTGCACGAGAACTCTTGGTAGACACAAAACTTCAACATAACACAGAGTTCCAGCAGATCTCAAATCAGAAAATCACAGAGAGCTCCAGCAGAACCCCAAGCTGATCAGAATAGAGCCCAAAATGCAGACGTCTAAAGTGAGTAGAACAGAGAACCTAGGCACAAACAAGACAAGCAGAAAGACACCAGCTGTCTCCAAACATGACCAGGGCAGTTGCGTGGCAGATTTCAAATGTGACAGGGAACGGCGAACTGCAGCAGATGCCTAACCAGACCAGCACAGAGTTTCCAGGGAGACAACCACTCTGGCCAGCACAAAGACCACATGCAAACCTACAGCATGACCAGCATAGAAACCCTCATAATACCACTAAGGTGAATATCACAGGAACCCCCAGCAGACCACAAAACTCATCAGCACAACAACCACCAGCAGACTGAAAACCTGACCAGTACAGAGACACCCAGAGAAAGTCCAATCAGATGAGAACTGAGACAGCAAGTAGACACTCATCATGACAAGAATGGAGACCAGAGAAGATCTGAAACCAGGCCTGCTAAAAGACCCATAGCATACCCACAACCTGATAAACATAATACCCTATCAGAGCTCATCCCTGACCAGGAAAGAGATCAAAACTGACTCCAACTTGACAGGCAAGGTCCTCACTCATGTTTTCTACATGAATGGCCCAGAGACCCAAGGGAGACACTAAGTGTGGCCACTACAGTGACAAGAACTAAATACACCAGCACAGGCACCCCAGGGAGACCCAAAATCTGATTGGGCACAAAGAACTTATTCAGACCCCCAACTGAAAAGCAGAGACATTTCTGAAAGACCCAAACTGACATGTCATAGAGACAACAGGAGAACCACTAACTTTACCAACACAATTATACCGAGCAGACCTAAACTCAGGCCAGCACTGACACCATGAGCAGACACCCAATCAGAAAAGCACAGAAACCTTTTGCACACCTCCTACCTGACCAGCATAGAGACTCCCAGAAGACCGAGTTGAGTAGCATGAAAACTCTAAGCAGATCCCAAACTTACCAGCACAGAGAACCACATCAGATCCAAAACGTGATGACCACAGAGATCCCAGCAACTCTCTAACATGCCTAGAGCTGAGACACCAGATGGACACTCTGTGTGGCAAGCGTAGAGACCCCAACAGATATGGAAAGTAACAGCAAAAAGACCCCCTGCAGACGACCATCCTGGTAAGCACAGCAGTACATCAGTCTCCTAACCTGACCAGCAGACAAATCAAAATATACCTCAACCTTACCAGCACATAATTTCCAGGCATAATGTCAGAAGGCCCAGCATAGACACCCAAGACACACACTAAATCCGAACACCATAAAGACACAAACGTATTTTGAAGTAGATCAGCACAGAGAACCCACTCAGACCACATACCTGACAAGTACAGAGAAACCCGATAGACCTCTCATCTGATAACCAAGAAATCAACAGCAGAATCCCAACCTCACCAGAAGAATACCCAGAAGTCCCCCCAAACTGAGCAGCAGGAAGATAAAACCAGTCCTGTGATACTGGGCACACAGACACTCAGAACACCCCTGAAATAACCAGCACATAAATGCCCAGCATATCCATAATAAGACTAGTAAATGGGCCTAAGAAGAACCTAATCATTACCAGGAGAGGGACCAAAAAGAACCCCCAAACCTCACTGAGCACAGAGATCCACAGAAGACCCTCCTCCTGACCAACACTAATGCCTCAGCTACACATGAAATCTGACAAACATAAAGATGCTGAGATGACTTTCAGCAGGACCAGCACAGAGGTCCTAAGTCGATTACCACCTGACAAAAAAACAGGCTCCTAGCTTCCATGTATCATAAAGATCAAGGCAGACTGTCAACATGATGATCACAGAGATCCAGCAGACTTGGAACATAAAAAAAAGAGACACCTGCTGAGCCCAACCTGAACATCACAGTACACCACCATTTCGCAAACAACCCCAACAGAGAAACAACCAGACCTCCAACCATACCAGCATGGAGTATTAGAGCAGACCTTCAACCTGTGCACCAGAGACCTCAGGCAGACCTCCAAACTGAGAAGCACAGAGACCCCTGGAATACCCTTAACATGACCGAGCACATAAATCCTAGCTTTGTCCCTACCCTGACCATCGCAGAGACACCTGGCAGAACCCCACCGCATCTGACCAGCACAGACACCCCAGATGACCTCAAACCTGACAGACACAGAGACCTCCATTAGACCACCTACCTGATGAGAAAAGAAAAAGCAGAAGAAGCCCAAGCTCAACAGAAGAGTACCCAGAATTCCCCAAACCTGAGCAGCAGAAAGATTAAACCAGACCTCCAACTGACCATCACAGAACACACAACAAAACCCTTATCATTACTGAATACACAGAAACTCAGAAGACTCCTGACATGTCCAGTACAGAAATCCCTGACAGACCCATAACCAGACCATCGCACAGACCCCAGGTGGACCACAAATGTCACAACCACAAAGACTTCAAAAGAACCCCAAATGAACAAATAACCCATGGACACAATCAACAGTTTAATGATTATTTGGAGATGAGTAGGTTAGAGAGGGGAGAAAGGGAAGGGGGTTGGAGAGGAGGGGGAGAAGCTAAATATAAGGTGATGGAAAGAGAAGTCAAATTAGGTGGTGAACTTATTATACATTAAGTTGACAATGCACTGTAGAATTGTATGCCTGAAACCTATGTAATCCTTGCTAACAGATGTCACCCCAATAAGTCTAACAATAAAAATGAATTAAAAAAAAAACCCAACTTGACCATAACAGAGAATCTTAGCAGGACCCAAGTGTAATCAGGACAACAACATTCAGAAGACCTCAACTTGAAAATCACAAAGCCCCTCAAAAGAACTGAAACCTGTTCAGCGACCCCCGACAGATCTCAACATGACGAAAACATGGACACCCCGGTGACCTTACACTTGACCCAAAGCCTTAAGGCAGCAACTCACCATGACAAGCACAGGCACTCCTGCAGACCTGAAACCTGACTGCAAGAATAGAACGACAACTGACCCAAAATCTGGCAAGCACATCGACCCCTAAGAGACCCAAATTGATATGTCTTAGAAACTACAGAAAGAAACACAAGCATACCAATACAATTATACCCAGCAGACCCTAAACCAGGCCAGCACAGAGGCCCTAGGCATACATCTAACCACACCAGCAAACCGATGCCAGGAAGACCTAAAACCTGACCAAGAACAAAGTCCCCATGGTTGATCCCCACCACACTCATTATGAGCAGATCCCTAATCTGTCCAGCACAGAGAACCCAGTCAGAAAAAACATTACCAGGACATAAACCACAGCAGAACCCCTTTGGACCACCAAATTAACACCTCCCATACCTCCAACCTGAAGAGCACGCAGACCCCCAGCAGACATGCAAACTGACCAACACAGAGTCCCCAGGCAAATGTCCCTGTGAACAACACAGAGACGCAAGCCGACACCTAACATGACCAAAACAGAGCAAAAATGCCGCACACAAACCTCAGTAAGAATATATATCTGCCGGAGACCCCTAACCTGACGAACACTAAGTATCCAGGTGGATATCTAATCTGACCACCACAGAAACCCCGAGATGACCTGCAATGTGATTACCAGAGAGATCCCTGGCCGCTCCTCACCTGACTGCAAACAGGGATCCCAAGCTTCCCTGTAACCTGACCAGCAGACCTGGAACATGAGTAGCACACAGACCCTTAAAGAACCCAAAACTTATCAGCACAGGACTGTACATTTCTTTTAATAATACCAGCAGAGATCCAACCAGACCCTCAACTTGACCAGCACTGACACTTCCAGCAGATCCCCAACCTGATAGTAGTGACCCCAGGCAAATCTCCAACCTGAGCAGCAAAGAGACCCCTGAAATACCCTTGACATGACCGGGCAAATGAATTCCAGTGTGATCCCTACCCTGACCATCATAGATACCCCTGGCAGACCCACAATCTGACGAGGAGAGTGAGCTTCATTAGACCTCTAACATAACTGGTGGTGAACTTATCAGCACCTCAGCAGAAAAGTATCAAGAATCAACCCAACCTGAGCAGTGCAAACATTGATCCAGACGTCCAACCTGACCAGGACAGGTAACACAGAAAATCCTTTATTATTACAGGGCTCATACATAGCCAGAAGACACCTGAGAACATCAGTACATAAACCCCTTAAAGACCCACATAGCTAGACCAGCACAGAAACCCAAAGCATTTTTTCAACATGAGAAGCCAAAGAGAATTCAGGCAGACATTAAATCTGACCAGCACAGTACCCCAAGACAGACCCCTAACATGACAAGTATAGAGACCCCAGAGAGACCACAAAATTGACCAGCAAAGAGACCCCCAGTGAACTTCCAACCAGACTGGGTGAAAAGACCCTGAGCAGACACCCAAATGGACAAACACAGAAAACCCAGCCTGAATTTCAACCTCACGACGACAGAGACACCAAGAGGCCCTCCACTGGACCAATACACAGTTTCTCAGCAGACCTCCAGCCTGACCAGAATAGAGAATATTTACAAGACTGCAAACTAACTCCTAGAGAAACTCTGTGAACACCTCAACTTGATAAGCACAGAAACCCTGAGGAAAACCACAATATATCCAGCACAGAGACCTGACTGATCCCAACTTGACCAGAAAAGAGACAACCCTCTGACCTCAAACTTGACCAACGAAGAGACCTCAGGCAGAAACTCAACATGCAAAGCATAAGGATCCATGCAGACCTGCCACCTGGCAAAACAACAGTACCCCAGCAGACACCCAACCTGACAAGCACAGTACCAAGCAGTCCTTTAACCTGATAAGCAGAGAGGCCCCAGCAAATCTTCCAAAAGACAAGCACAGATACCCCAATCAGAACCTAAACTTGATGAGGCAATGGGATCTCCAGCACCTGATCATTCTAATCGGCACAAAGAACCATGTAAGAAGCTTTAAATGAACAGCATAAAGCATCCTGGCAGACTAATGTGATCACCACAAAGATTTCTAGCAAACCCCCAAACTCACCACAACAGAGTTATAATACAGACCTCCGTGGAGACAAGAACAGAAACACTATGCAGAAAACCAGCAGAGAGACTCTAGCACACTCCAAACTGAACCATGGAAGACCCCAGGTTAATCCCAATAGGACTGTAAAGAAGAATGCTAGGAGAATCCAAACCTGCACAGCACAAAGATGTTCGACTATCCTAACCTGAACAAAACAGAGACAACTCACTGAACTCTAACTTGACCAACACAGAGACCTCAGGCAGAGGCTCACCATGATGAGCACAGGGACCCCTGCAGACCTGGAACCCGACCAGGAAAAAGACCCCCAGCACACAACCAACCAGACAAACACACTACCAAACAATCTATGAACCTGACCACCAGAGCGATCTCGGAAAATCTTCAAACAGACCAGCACAGATTTCCAAACCAGACTCCCAATGTGACCCAGCACAAAACCTTTAGCACATCTTCTTCATACTCAGTACAGAGAACCCTGAAAGAACCCCCAAATGTCCAGAATAGAGACTTCTCACAGATCCCAATCTGATTATCACAGATAGGCCCAGCAGGCCTTAGCCTGTGCAGAGCAGAGTCCCTAATGCAGACCTCCAACATGACCAGAACACAGAACCCAGGAACACACTAAACCAGCAAAGAGACACCAGCAGGCCCAAAACCTGACCAAGACTGACCCCAGGTACATTTCCAAATGTGAATAGGAGCAGAGAACCTCAGCAGAAATCCAGCCAACTGAGCAAAGAGACCCGTGACTGACCCAAGTCTGATTAATACAGAGACAACTCAACAACCTCAAACTCGACCAACTCAGAGACGTCAGGCAGAAGCTCAACATGATAAGAACATGGACTGCTGCAGACATGGAACCTGACATAACAAGAAGCACACAAGAGACAATCTGGCAAATAGAGTGTCCAGCAGTCCATATAATCAGTGCAGCACAGAAACCCCAGCAAATCTTCTAAGAGACCAGACTACATACCTCAGATAGAACCCCAACCTGACCAGTCACAAATATTTTTAGCACATCCCCATCCTAACCAACATAGAGTACCATAAAGAATCCCCAAAAGGCCAGGACATAAACCCTGGAAGACCCATATTTAAACCAGCATAGAGACACAAGACAGACTCTCAATATGACCAGCCACAGAGATCTCAGGCAGACACCCAACCTGAGAAGCACAGACACCCAAAACAGATCCAAAATATGAGAAGCACAGCTACCCCAGGCAGAACTCAAAAAAGACTAGTGTGAACTCCCCAGGAAATCTATAACGTTATCAGAACAAAGACCCCAGATATTCCCCACACCTAACTGGTTCCAAAGACCCTGAATATACCTTCCAACTAACCATCACAGTCAAACCAGGCAGACCTGAAAACTGATCAGTACAGATTCTGCAGCTATACTGCCAACCTGATGACAAAGGTGACCTCAGCATGTCCATCAAATGAAGCACAAAGTCCCGGAACATCCCAAACTAAACAAAAGAAAAAAATTGAAACAGGACCCCTAATCACTTCAGCATAGAGACCCCCAAAAGACCTTAACCTGACCAGCACAAAGACCTAGAGAAGAACTCCAACTTTCCCCATACACAGAGCCCCTGTGGATGGCCACCAGACCTGAACAGAGACCCTTTACACATCTGAAGTTTGACCAACACAGAGACATCAGGAAGAAACTCAACATGACAAGCACAAGGACCCCAGTAGACATATAACCTGGCCAGGAAAGGGATGTCAAGCAGACACCAAACCTGGCAAGCACTGTACCTAGCAATGCATTAAATTAACCAGCAGACAGAACTAAGTGAATCTCCAAGGGGACCAGCACAGACACCCCAAGCAGACATCCAACCTGAAAAGGCACAAAGATCTCCAGCACATGTCTTTCCTAAGCAGCACTGAGAACCCTGAAATAACCCCGAAATGACTAGCATTGAGATCTTTGGCATTACCCCAACCTGACCATCACAGAAATCCCCAGCAGATGCAGAACCTGACTATCATACACAGCCACAGCAAACTCCCATCCTGACTCAAGCATAGCTTTTAGGCCCACATGAGAACAGAAGAAAGACACCAGCAGAATCCTAACCTAACTAAGATGGTCCCCAGGCAGATTACAAATGTGATTACAAATAGATACTTTTAGAAAACCCCCAACCTGACCACCAACAAGTCCCTAAGAAGACCTTCAACCTGACAAGTACAGAGGCCTAGTGCAGATCGCCAAACTGACCAGCAGAGATTCCTGAGCACACCCCAACCATGACCACCCAAAAACCAACACAGATTACAAATGTGACTGCTCAATGAGACTCATAGCTGAACCACAACCTGCCCAGCACAGAACCTTCCAACTGATCCTGACTAGACCACAACAGAAAGAATTCCAGCAGCCTCAAACCTGACCAACACAGTAATCTCAGGCACACATTCAACATGAAAAGTAAAAGGACACCGGCAGATCTAAAACATTATCAAGAAAGTGACCCTCAACAGATACTCAACCTGATAAGTACAGTTCACAGCAGTCCATTAAACTGACCAGCAGAGAAATCCCTGGAAATGTTTAAACAAAGCAGCACAGATATCCCAAGCAGTTACTCAACCAGACCAGGCATAATGATCTCCAGAATTTTTTCCATCCCAAGAATAAGAAAGGATCCTGACAAACCCCCCAAATGACCTGCATAGAGACTCCTGGCAGACCCAAAACATGACCATAACACAAAGCCCCAGCTGAACACGAATCTGAACATTTTAGAGAGCCCCAGCAGAACCCCAAACTGATCAGAATGAAGCTTACAATGTCGACTTCTGAGGTGACCGGAGCACAGAGCCTAGGCCCAAAATAAGACCAGCAGGATAACACCAGCAGATTCAAGACCTGACCAGGACAACTGCTTGGCAGATTCCATATGTGAGAGGGAACAGAGAACCCCAGGAGACCCCTTACTTGCCCAGCAGAGAGTCCCCAGACAGACAACTACTCTGGCCAGTACAAAGACCTCATGCAAAGTTACAATTTGACCAGCTTAGAGACCCTCATCTGACTGCTAAAGTGAATAGTACAGGAACCCCAAGTAGACCCCAATACTCAGCAGCACATCAACCACCAGCAGACTCAAAAAACCTGACCAGCAGAGACACAACCTGATGTGGACTAAGACCCTAGGCAGCCTACCTACAACCAGAAGAGGACTGGGACCCTAGGCGACACTCAACATGACAAGAATGAAGACCAGAGAAGACCTGGATCCTGACTAGCCAAGCGACCCATAACATACCCCCTATCAGTGCCCATTCCTGGGCAGCAAATAGACAAAAACTGACTCCAACGTGACAAGCACGTTCCTCACTCATTCCTTCTACATGACCAACACAGAGACCCCAGGCAGTCACCCATGGTTATGGGACACCAAAAACCCATGCAGACCCCATAGCTGTGAATCACAGAGACCCCTGAAAGACCAATTGACATATCATGGAGACCCCAGAAAGACTGTCAACATTACCGACACAATTATACCCAACAGACCAGAAACCAGGCCAGCACAGAGACCCTAGGCAGACACCCAGCCTGACCAGCACAGAGACCCCTGGCAGACTGAAACCCTGAGCAGGCCAAGAGACTCCAGGCTGACCCGCACCATGACCAGCACACAGAGTCTTGGCCTAACTGCAATCTGACCAGCACTGAAAACTTAGGCAGAAATACAACATGACCAGCAAAGAAACCCCTGCAGAACCCAACTGGATCATCAAAGCATCTGACTGATCCCCGATATCTGAACTGCATAAAGACCCCCAGAATACCTGCAACCTATCCAAAACAGAGTCCTCAAACACGTATTCCTGTGAGCAGCACACAGACCCAAGCAGATCTTAAATATGACCAAGACTGAGACCAAAGACAGTCCCCAAACTTTAGTGAACAGAGAGATTTCCAGAAGACACCTGACCTGACCAGCACTAAGTCCCCATGAAGACACCCAATCTGACTAGCACAGAGACCTCAAGATGTCATCCATTCTGACTACCACAGAGGACACTGGCCTATCCCCACCTGACTAGAAACAGAGATCACTAGCTACTGTGTAACCTGACCAGCACAGAGGTCAAGATAGACACTCAACATGGTAATCACAGAGACCCCAACAGACCTACAACATGAAAAGCAAAGAGGTCTCTGACTGATCCTGCCCAGCAAGAAATTATCAGTAGAACATCAACCTGACCTGAAGTGTCCCCAGAATTTTCCCAACTTGAGCAGCAAGTAGGTCTAACCAGACCTCCAACCTGACCAGCACAGAGAACCTAGGCAATCCTCAACATCACCAGAAGAGAGACTCCGGTAAACACCCAATGGGGCTGAGTACAATGACCCTGAAAAGATTCTTAAATTGAAAAACACAGACATCCCAGGTAGACCTCAATACTGAGTAGACACAGAGACCAAGGCTGATCCAAATCCTGACCACCAAACAAACTCCCAACAGACCTTGCATCTTGTGAAACCAGAGACCCCAGACAGAAACACAACATGACCAGAACAGAAACCCTAGCAGAAGCCCAACAGAACCAGCAAAAGAAAGCTGAGGAATTTCCAACTTGAACAGCACACAAACACCCAGCAGACCTGCAAACTGACCAAAACAGAGTCTCCAGGCAGATGTCTCTGTTACCAGCACAGAGATCCAAGCAGACACAAAATATCACCAGAATAAAGACCAAAGGAAGCTCCCATCCCAAAACTCACTGACCACAGACATGCACAGCAAGCCCCTAACCTGACCAAAACTAAGGCCTGAAACACCCAATCTGACCAGTACAAAGACCAAGAGATAACCTCCAACCTGACTAGCACCTGGACCCCTGGCTAATTTCCACCTCACTGGGAACAGAGGCCCCTAGCCTTTCTCAAAACTGATCATCACAGAGATCAAGGCAAACCCTCAATGTGATGAACACAGAAAAACCAGGGGACCTGGAACATGAAAAGAAAAGAAACACCTGCTGACTCCACACCTGAACAGCATAGCATACTACCCTTTCCCCAACAACACCAGCAGATATTCTAGAAGACCTCCAACCAGACCAGCACAAAGACTTTCAGCAGACCCTCAAACTGTGCAGCAGAGACCCCAGGCAAACATACAACCTAAACAGCAAAGAGACTCCTAGAATATCATTAATATGACTGTGCACATAAATCCCTGTATGAAACCTAACCTGACCGTCACAGAGACCCCTGGAAAACCCTCAGCCTGACCAGCTCAAAAATGCTCAGTGCACTTTCAACCTGATTAGCACAGAGACTCCAAGCAGAGAGCCAAGTGACCAGAACAGAAACACCAGCAGACTCTCAACCTGACCAGCACAGAATCCCCAGACAAACACCAATTATGACTTGCACAGACACCCTGATATAACTCCAACCTGACCAGCACAGAGACCCCCAGAAGACTTTTATCATTACTTGACACAAAGACATCCAGAGACTCCCTGAAATGACCAGCACATAAACCGCTGGCCGACCCATTGCCAGACCAGCACAGAGACCCAAGGCAGTCTCTCATAATTACCAGCCACAGATAACTCAGATAGACACCCAACCTGGCCATCAGAGAGACCCAGGGCAGATCCCCAACATGGCAAGCACAGAGCCCCCTTGCAGAGCTCAAAACTGACCAGCACAGAGACAACAGGCAATTTGCAACCTCACCTGCACACAGACATAGGTATACACAACAACGTCAGTAGGTACAAAAATTGTGAGCAGACCCCAAAACTGACCATAACAGAAACTTTAAGCAGACCTCAAAACCGACTGGCTAAGAGACCTCAGGCAGACTCCCTACCCCATGACCACAGACACCCAGGAAGACCCTTAACCGGAGCAACACATAAGACCTCCAGTAGGCCTCCAATCTGATCAGAAGAGAGAACCTCAGCAGGACCCTAAACTAATCAGCAAAGAAACTTCCAGAAGATGTCAAGCTGACCAGCACAGAGACTCTGAGCAGAAACCCAACTTACCTAGTAGAGGTACACTAGAATGATCCTAACATGATCAAAACAGAGACCCCCCTCACCGACATCAAGCTTGACCAATACAGAGACCTCAGGGACAAACTTAACATGACAAGCATAGGGACCCCTGCAGACGTGGAACCTGATGAAAAAGGAGACCCTCAACAGCCACCCAACCTAATAATCACAGTACCTATCAGACCACTAACCTGACCAGCTGAGAGACCCAAGGGAATCTCCAAAGAGATCATCACAAATACTCCAAGTAAACCTGCAACCTGACTGCGCAGAAAGATTTCCAGCACTTCTCCATCCTAAGCAGCACAGAGAAACCTGACAGAATACTGTAATGACAAGCATAGACACACATGGCACATCCTGAGCCTGACCATAACAGAGAGACCCAACAGACCTCTAAATTGACCATGACAAACAACCCCCACTAACACTCAATATGACCAGAGCAGAGCCCACAATGTGGACCTCTGAATTGAACAGAGCAGAGACCCCAGGCACAAAGACCAGCAGAGAGACTTCAGCAGTTCCCAAACCTGACCAAGATAGATGCCAATCGGATTCCAAATGTGACTGGGAACATAGACCCCCAGAAGAAACCCAACCTACCCACCACTCAGACCTTTGGCTGACCCCAACCCAAACAAGACAAAGACCACCCACCAACCTCAAACTTGACCAACACAGAGAGCTCAGATAGTAAGTTGAAATGGCAAACACAGGGACGCATGCACAGCTGGAACCTAACATGGAAAGACATATAAGAGACATAAACTGAGAAGCATAGCACCCAACAGTTCATTAACCTGTCCAGCATAGGGATCCCAGAAAATCTTCTAACATACCAGCACAAATACCTCAAGAACACCCCAAATTGACCAGGCACAGAGATCTCCAGCACATCCCCATCATAACTAGCTTGGAGAACACTGAGAGAACCCTCAAGTAACCAACATAAAGATGCCTGGCCGACCCCCCCCCACCTGACTATCACTGAGAGCCCCAGCAGACCGCAAACGTCATCATCATAGACAGCCCCAGCAGATGCCCAACCTAACCAAAATAGAGTTACGAATACAGTCCTCCAACACAACCAGAAGAAAGTCCCCTGGAACACTTCAAATGTGACTGGAAACAAAGTCTCCTAGAAGACCCTTGATGTGTCCAGCACAGAGACCCCATGCAGATCTCTAACCTGACCAGTATGAAGACCCCCAGAAGATACCTTAGCTGAATAGCATAGAGACCCCCAGCAGACTCAAAATCTTACCAGAAAAAAGACACCCAGCCAACCTCTAACATGAGCAGGACAGAGACCACAGGCTGACACTCAGCTTGACAAGTACAGAGATCTCAGCAGACCTAGAACCTGACCAGCAAAGAGACCCCAAGCGATGTCCAACCTGGTAGGTACAGTATGCCATCTTTCCCCTAACCAAACCAGCAGAGATCAAAACAGACCCCAACATGAACAGCACAGTTCAGACATAGCTTCAACATGACCAGACTAAAGAACCAAAGCAGACACTAAGTATGTCCACCAGTGGGACACTGGCAGAATTGCAAATACACCAGCATAGAAACCCCAGGTAGACCCCCAACCTGACTGTTCACAGAGACCCATGGAAACCTCAAATTTACATATCACAGAGATCCCAGGAAGACCACCATCCTGACCAGGCACAGAGAACCCAGGCTGAACCCTACCATTACTAGGACACAAACTCCTGGCAGAGCCCCAATCTTCCCAGCACAGATACCTAAGTCCAACACAACATTTCCAGCACAGGGGCTACAGAACACCCCCAACTGGACCAGCAAAAAATATCTGACTGATTTCCAACCTAAACAGCACACAGTACCCTATCAAACCTGCAACCT
>PVJL010014576.1:0-27579 GCA_004026885.1 Lyroderma lyra
CACACACACACACTCACTCACACACACACACACACACACACACACACACACTCACACACACACACACACACACACACTCACACACACTCACACACACACATACTCACACACATACACACACACATACACACACATCACTCTGCAATCTCAGCATAGTCGGGTGTCGCGTTTCTGACTGACACGCTGATTCCTCAGAAACGTGATGAGCTACCTGAGGCCTCTGCAGCCCATTAACTCCTGGGTCCACCTGCGGTCCAGGAGTAGCAAGCCGTCAGGGCAGTAAGGCTGAGGGGCCCCAGAGTAGCACTCACAAGGGGGCAGGGACCACGTGGCACCTTAATGAAACCAGCCCAACAGGATCAGCCCACAGGCATCCAGAGGACATAGGGGAGGCAGGACAGTGGGCAGGTTCAGGAGCACCCGCTCCGGGACCCGGGACAGGACCTCACAGTTGTGTGCAAACGGGTCCCTTCCTCGTGGGCCTCCGGCTCCTAGAGCAGAGCCCGGAGCTGCAGGACAGGAACAGGAGAGGTGGGGTTGGGAGGACTTCTCCTCCCCTGTCACTGTGGTCCTCCCATGCGTGTACGCGCACATCCAAGGTCATGGAACGGGGCGCGGGGACTGGAAACACTGGCTCGTGGTTGAAGGAGTTTGACAAGCTGCTGCCAAAGGTCTCAGGAGAGCAGTTCACTGCACGCCGCTTCGGGAAGATTCGCACAGAAGGGTGGTACCTCTGCTCCGCGTGGCCTCGACGGGCCCAGTGGTGGAGCTGGCGGCCTCTAGTAGGAACTACACAGGTCGTCGGGTTTCGTCGTAATAGAAAGAATGAATCACGGTGACAAAAGAGAAGGCAGTTTGTCTCAGGAGGCCGCGATGTGTTCCAGGACTGACCAGAAAACTTCCTGGCGAAAACGCAGATGGTATCCAAGAGATGGGGGTCAGACGTGATCTTAACTCTCCCCTGAATCCTGAATCCTAAGGCGTCGCTACGACTCCACCCGTGATTTCAGCTCTAGGGAGCCCGGTTTTCCAAGCACAGGGAAGAGTCCTGTCGTCGGCACGGATCGTCTCATCGGCACTCCGTCCTTGTCCTGCTTTGCCTGATCTGATCTGAGCCTCACTTCTCCCTCCCATCCTGGCTCCCGGTGTCCCCTCCCGGAGAGGAGATAAGGAATCTGTCCACAGACAGGGATTCCTGGCTTCTCGTGAAACTCTAACCAGGGCATGTTGCATCTGAAAGGACGTTCCCAGGGACAGGGCAGTGGGTGGCCCCAAGAAACGAGTCCCTAGTGATAACATTCCAGGCAGCTGAAGGAGGTGTGCCAAGGCTGTCCGGGGGCACTAGTGTGTCCCACCGCAGCGGTGTCCCCAGGGCTACAGAGCAAACACGTTCATGTCCTTTGACCTGACATGAGAGCTGAATTCTGGCACGGGCCCTTGCTCCCACAGTGTTTCTGGCGGGGAGCTTTTTGACCGGATCCTGGAGCGGGGTGTCTACACCGAGAAGGACGCCAGCCTGGTGATCCAGCAGGTCCTGTCGGCTGTGAAATACCTCCACGAGAATGGCATCGTCCACAGAGACTTAAAGGTGCCAAGGCGAGATTCCGGGGGGGTGGGAGTGGGGGACAGAGTAAGGACCCTTTAGGATACTGCACGGGTCACGGGCAGTCTGAGCTCCGTAAAGGAGAGGGTTGGACTAGCTCACTCCCGAGGCCCTCTCTGCCATTAGAGTGAACAAATCTTGCATGACTGTACGATCGTTGGTCATTTACACCTCGGCCTTTCCCTGAACTTTTCACTGGGCCTTATGTTATTTGGATACCGAGATCATCTCCATGTTTCTTGAACCAGCCAAAGTCAAACTCAAATGTAACCAATATGTATTGAGAGTCAACATGCACCAGGCACGTACCAGACTTCAGAAATATCAGAGACAGTTAACCAAGGGTTGGTTGCCTCAAAAAGCAATCATAGGGTAATTGGGGATTAGGGGAGGGAGAGATTAGTATGAGCATTAAAGCAAAGTCAAGGCCATAAGCAAAATACAGAATGGCGGGGTGCTGGGGTTAAGGGTGCAGGTAGGAGGGGGGAATGGGGGAAGATGAGCTTCACCTCGAAGTCAGGAGCCCAGGGCAGAGCTCCCTAAGGAATTAAGTAGGCGGAAGGAAAGAGATGTGTTTCAGATAGTTATAGCCTATAGTGCATGGAATTCCTCTTCTCTCGCAGCCCGAAAACCTGCTGTACCTCACCCCTGAAGAGAATTCTAAGATCATGATCACAGACTTTGGTCTGTCCAAGATGGAGCAGAGTGGTGTCATGTCCACAGCCTGTGGGACTCCGGGCTATGTGGGTGAGTGTGGGAGGCGGGAGGGGGGTTGACTAGTTGGATACATTCAGCCACGTGGACATCATTCAGAGAGAATGGTGGTTGTAAGGAGACAGGGTTCAATTTCTGGGGTGATCCAGGTAGAGCGTTCACTTAGGAGGTTCAGGCCAGCCAATCCGTCAGTCGCTGGAACGACCCCTACTGCTCCCAAATCCTACACCTTAAAGACAGCCCACCCGAGTCCTTCGCACAGGCCCAGCCGGTACAGTGGTTCTTTTGTAGCAGACTTCCTGCCTTTGTTTTCCCAGCTAGACCAGGAGGAGAGAGATTGCAAACCCAGAGACCATTAAATAGCCCCCGCTTTTTTCCTCCTGTTCTGGAGGAGCCCTCAGCACCCGCACACACACCCCAATACACACACAGTTCATATCGTGGCGGCAGTGCTGAGTTTGAATTTGGGGAACCCAGACATGAGCTCCCAAACTTACACCCAAGGAAACAGCCTAGGAAACTGTCAGAGTTGGGGCCTTCTGCCTAAACAGGAGGCTTCCAGGGTCCCCCCAGAAGTAAAAGCGGGCAAGATACCTGGTGAGAGCATCCCTGAGATCCACGGGGGAGAAAGCTAAGTCAGAGCATCCACTCCTGCGCCCTCCCTCTTCACCACTCATTACCGGCTTGGGGTGGGCAAGTGGGAATCTGCTCTCTCCCCAAGAAAGAGAGGCTGGTCACCCACCATCAGATGCTGAGTGCCCTTGGTGTCTGGCATAAATGCCCCCAAGCTCCCAATCAGAGGAAGACGTCATCCTCTCTCAAGGAGCTCACGATCTGATTGGGCAGGCTAAACCCCGCCCTCAGAAGGTCCCAGGGACTGATGGGACAGGTGCTACTGCCCTCTGGGAGTTCCTAACCTAACAGGGCAGACTCAGTCTCTACCTTCAGATCCTGGCCTAGGGGGAGAGGGACAGCCCCTAATTCATGTATGACCCCATCTGAAGGGAGACACACAGCCCCTGTCCTGTCCCCAATCTGAACTGGGGGACAAAGGGCCAGCCTTCAGTGAGGACTCAGTGTGATGGGGGAGAGGTCAGTCCTGTCACGGGGACCTTCTAGTCTGAAGGGAGGAGGTTTAGTCCGATGGGAGACACAGTCCCTGCCCTCGGGGAGTTTTCGGGTGTACAGAAACGACACCATCCCGAGGCTGCCCCGAGTGCCCTGCTCCGCACCTCTCCCTGACCTCCAGCCCCAGCCCTGACTCTGCCTTTGGTTTGCTGCAGCTCCCGAAGTGTTGGCCCAGAAACCCTACAGCAAGGCTGTGGACTGCTGGTCCATTGGCGTCATCACTTACATATTGTGAGTATTACAGAACCTGGCACTGTCTCAGCTCCTGGGGAATCTCAGAGCCTGCTCACCACCCCTTCAGCTGCCCTCCTGTCTCAGCTCCTCAAGCAGCAGCCACACCCAAAGCACGTGCAGCACACGGCACACACACACACACACACACACACACACACAAACACACACACACACTCACACACGAGGGCTGTCCGGAAAGGCTCCAACCATCTAACAACATAACAGTCTCGCCGTATTGACAGTGGCTGGATTTTTTCCAGACAGCCCTCGTATAGACACAATACAGACACACACAATACAGACACACACAATACAGACACACACAATACAGACACACACAATACAGACACACACGGGCACACACACAACTGCTCGTGCACATGGCTCCAAAGGTTCCTGTCCTCATCTCCACCAGGTCATAAAAGCAAAGCTCAGTGTAACCCCACTGTTCAGCCACATGGTACCCCCTCTTCCGGCACCCGGCCCCCATTCCCTACAGATTCAGGGGTCGGGTCCTGCTCTGTGAATGAGCGGTGAAAAGGGCAGATGCCAAGCAAAGCCCAGAGCCAAGGGGGCACAGAATTCGCGTCTCTCTCTTGGCTCTGCCACCGAGGCCAACCGATGGCCGGGCCCCTGGCCGCTGCCCCCTGACAGGGCCAGGCTCTGCCTTCCAAACCTGCCCATTGCCCCAGCGCCACCACCCTCCTCACGAACTTTGCTCTGGGGACAGCACCCTCTTGGTCACTCACCGCTCAGTGAGGATTCCGGTTCCGACTTCCTGAGCTCATACTGAAGAGCCATTTTCACTCATCCACTTACCCAGCAAACAATTCACTACCTACCTCGTGCCAGCCGCTGGGCTGGTACTGAAGGATAAAGGTCAAAAGAGCCTAAAAACAATCCCTCGTGAAACTTTCCCTCAGGTGGCCATTCAACCGTCCTCCTTAAAGGTGCTCTATACGTCGTCGAAGAGTCGGGAAGTGAAGGCAGGTGGCAGGGGCTGGGGGCAGTAATGTACAAAGCGGCCCTCTGCGACTCTGTCCCCAAGCTGTGATTCCCGCACACACACTTACGGGACCTGCCTCACTCCTGAGTCAGAGGCTGACCCGTGTCCCCATCATGCTGCCGCTGGGGACCCCTGGGGCCCGCCTGTGTCCCCAGGGGGAGGCTGGCCAGAGGGCAGTGGCTGGCCCAGGGAGCCAGGGGCCGTTCAGCAGTATGTCCACTTCCCATTGCCCTGCAGGTTATGCGGGTACCCACCCTTCTACGAGGAGACGGAGTCTAAGCTTTTCGAGAAGATAAAGGAGGGCTACTATGAGTTCGAGTCCCCGTTCTGGGACGACATTTCCGAGTCAGGTAAGGCCCGTGGACAAGGTAACAGGCTCAAGGCCAAGGCTGCCAAGAGAAACGAGCTTAACCAGGGATGACAGGCCTGGCTCTTGAAAGCCCCTGGGAAACCTTCCAGAAAACAAGGCTGCCACAGAGAGCGGAGAAATCATCATGTGGTTCAAAGGCCAAGTGCATTTTCCACGCCTAAGGCCCATACTTTCCTGGAGGCAGCGCTGTAGGACACATGGTGAAAAGCAGGGGGGTAGTTCAAATGAGGGGGCCAGGAGGGCAGAGCCAGGCTGAGGGCTATGCTCCAGCAAGAATGGCAAAACCCAGGCCGGGGTCTGCCTCTCCTACACCAAGACGGAGCAAAGCAGTGTGCTGTGGGGTCCGTTCAGGGGATCTCAGAGCTGAAAAAAGCCAGCACTCACATGTGCGCCCGTGTGCGGATGCGCGCCCCTGAACAGTGCACACGCACACGCATGTGGCATGCAGGCACGTGGGGGCCTCGTGACGAGAGATGTGCCCGCAGTGCTACGTGGGTGAGGCTACAGAGAGCCTCTCCCAGGAGGCTTATGGTGGGTTGCTGTTAGGTGGTTTGGATTTTTTTTCCCTCTGTTTTTAAGACGCTTAAAATTGCCTCTGGGGAAGATTAGCTAAATGATGCATCACGGCCACCCACCAGCCCGGAAGTGAGATTCCATCAGTCGTGAAATCTGGGTCCTTAGCTGCTGTGTCTTTGCTCGCTCCTTTTAGCCAAGGATTTTATTTGCCACTTGCTGGAGAAGGACCCAAATGAGCGGTACACCTGTGAGAAGGCCCTGAGGCACCCCTGGTGAGTGCGGAGGGTGGGGGTGGGGATCCTAGCCCCAGCCTGGGGCTCCCCAAACACCACACTGACCTGTTCACGTGGCACGTTTCCCTGGAGTTGGCTTGCCCTGAGTGGTTGGCTGCCGGAGAACCAAGGAGCGTAGAGTCATTCATCAGGTCCAGCTAGAGATGCAAACAGCATTTAATGACATAGGTTCTGACCCGAGGATGGCAGCTGGGTTATCTAGTCAAGTGCACGAGGCAGAGCCTGCTCCTAAGAGCATCATTTTACTCTTCTCTGGGGTCAAAACCTGCTCCGTGGGAGGCGACTTGAGAACCACCACCATCTGTCAAGGGGGGAGACCACGTCTGAAACACTTCCTGTTTTCACGCCATACCACTGCTCCAGAACTTACGACAGCCCCACTCCCCACCACAGCAAGCCCGGAGCCTCTCATCTTTCCAGGTGTTCCCTCACCTAGCCTGACCCTCCAACTTCATGTCCCAGGATTCCCAACACACCTTCTCTGTTCCAGAAAGGCCTACAAGCCCTACTTTCCCCTACCCCTCCCTCCCCGACGCCACAGACCAAGCTCTCTCCAAACTACCCCTTGGGTCATAGCGTTTTCACCACTGAGCACATCATGCCTCTGGCCCTGCATGTGGCATCCTTCAGGATGCAGAGTGGTCACCTCCCTTCCCCGAAGCCTGGGCTGCACACCTACACGGTGAGCCCCGAGGGATCAGGACCACGTCTGCCGCTTCCCTGTCTCCCTCAGAACAAAGAAAGTGCTGTGCCCACGACAAGTGTCTGAGAAGCACTTGGTGCATGAGGAGCGGAGGGGACGGGACAGAGCAGCCTGTATCCCGTGACCTCACTGAGGAAGGCTTCCAGGAGGTGGTGCATTCCAAGCAAAGTTTAGAGCTACAGGATGGTGACAACCCAAGTGCCTTCTGCCTTCAGTACACTTTTTCTGTAAAAAGCCAGAGAGTAAACACTTTAGGCTTTGCTGGCCATACTGTCCCTATGGCAACCAGTCAATCAGCCTTTGTAGCACAAAGGCCGTCACAACCCAGTTCTGAATGAACAGGAATATCTGTGTCCCAATAAGCCTTATTTACAAAAACGGGCCATGGGTGGATTTGGCCCAAAGGCCACACTTGGCTGATCTGCTCTAAAGCAAGTGTTTGGTTTTGCCAAACAGCAGGTCCCCTATCACCCTCCCAGAGGGGGCAGAGGAGCCCTGGTTCCAGCTGTTCCTGCTGTGGGCTGCCCTTCTCCTGGGGATTCCACTCAGCTTAGCCTGCACCTGAGTACAGAGCCCCCCACCCCAGCCCTGGCCGAGTGCCCGGCCTCCCACGAGCCTGGTGTCCCCTCTGCACACATAGGATTGCTGGCAACACAGCCCTCCACCGGGACATCTACCCATCCGTCAGCCTGCAGATCCAGAAGAACTTTGCCAAGAGCAAGTGGAGGGTAGGTAGTCCCCTCTGGGTGCTGGTGGGCTGGGCTGGGGCAGGGGTTCCCTGCACCCTCTCTGAAGTGAGAAGTGGGCACTTGGGTTTCCAGAGGCCCCAGGGCAGAGGGAAGGCTGAGCCCTGTGGCCTCTGTGGATGGAGATGGCAGGAGCTGCTCTCGTGCCTCCTCAGCAAGCCTTCAACGCAGCCGCCGTGGTGCACCACATGAGGAAGCTGCACATGAACCTGCACAGTCCAGGGGTCCGCCCAGAGGTTGAGAACCGACCTCCTGTCCCTCAAGCCTCAGAAGCTTCGAGAGTCACCTCCCCCGAGATCGCGATCACAGAGGCGCCTGCCCTGGACCAGCGTGTGGCCCTCCCGGCCCTGATCCGGCTGCCCTGCCAGCATGGCCCCCGGCCCGCTGCCTCCGGGGGCAAGTCCCTTAACTGCCTGGTCAATGGCTCCCTCCGCATCAGCAGCAGCCTGGTGCCCATGCAGCAGGGGCCCTTGGCCGTGGGGCCCTGTGGCTGCTGCTCCAGCTGTCTGAGCATTGGCAGCAAAGGGAAGTCCTCCTACTGCTCCGAGCCCACGCTCCTCAAAAAGGCAAACAAAAAACAGTACGTACTGTCCCCCTAAGGAGTGACAGAGGCCTGGTCCTGCTCAGCCTGGGTGGGCAGAGCCCTGGATCAGATCCGAGGTCAAGGGAAATACTTCCAGTCCTGGCCCTACCACCCACGAGCTGTGTGGCCATTGGCAAATCAGTGTCTCTGTTCCCAGTTTGCTCAGCTGTAAAATGGGTTGATTGGATTATATTTACCTGCTCAGCTGCCTCACAGAGGAATTAGAAATATCTGCAGAACACTGGCTGGGTATAGGCGAATGGTGAACATTAGATTCCTTATTTCCAGGGCCCCAGTGTTTGGGGGGAAGGGGAGCTTTGGTTCTTGTGTGTCTTTTCTGCAAACACTTGTACTTTCTGAAGCTCCTAAAGGGAGGGCTGAGCAGGTGGCACAGGTACTGAGAACAATCACGGCTCCTCTTCCTTGCTGGAGGACATCACCTCCTGTTGCTTCATTTCCTTCCCAGGAACTTCAAGTCCGAGGTCATGGTGCCGGTCAAAGCCAGCGGCGGCTCCCACTGCCGGGCGGGGCAGACTGGAGTCTGTCTCATTATGTGATGTCCGGGGTCCATGCCTATGTCCCTGCAACTTTCAGGTGAGAGGTCTGGAGGCCAGAGGGCCAGGGCGGAGGCTTGGGGGATGGGGGTTCTGTCTCAGGAGGAAGGGTCCATCCCAGAATCTGAATGAGAGGTGCCGTAGGCAGCAGCCCCACCCCCACCCTGAACCCCCTTCCTCTGCAGGAGAGATGGGCAGCTCCTCTCTGTCTTTCCACACCTGGGGTCCAACCTGCAGGCAGAAGTGGGCACATGGCGCAGAGCCTGGCAGGAGCGCTTTCCGGTCAGAAGCATCCAACGGCTGCCGCCTCGGGGCCCAGGCGTGCGCCCCCTCCCGGCGCGGAGGCCTCACTGAAGCTGCGGGCCGGAGGAGCACGGTCCGCTGGCTTCGGGGTCTCCCTGGCCTGCCTGCTCTTTGCCCCACGCCCCACATGCCGTGGCTCTGTGCAGCGTGCGTAGATAGCTCTCGCCTGGGTCTGTGTCATTTGTTGTGAAAAGCTTGACAGGCTGGTCAGGCTGTGTCACTTTCAGAGCAAAGCCATAAGGAGTGTCTACCCAGACTCCCCGCCCAGCACACACTTGCTCCTGCCGCTCAGGCCTTGAACGGGCTTCTTAATGTAGTCGCCTGCCCATCTGCATGAATGACACGCAGCTCTGGGCTCTGCCTGTGAGCTTGCAGTTCGAATCCTTACCTCTGGGATTAGCTCCCAACGGAGCTGAGACCCGCCAGCCTACCTGCCCCACCCCCAACTCCAGAATCCCCTCTCTCCCCGCCCCCAAAGCAGTGCCACACCCTCCAGGAGGCAAAGGGAAAAAATTGGACTAGGTCCTCTAAGGAGTTAGCATCCTGGCCAGGCGCCCTCCACACACACACACACCCCATTAGGTAAAAATGGACCATTTTACATTTCAGCCAGTATTCCTAATCCTGCCCCTGCTCCCATATCTCCCCTCACCCCCGAGAGTCATGCACATCAGTCGTTTCTTGCCACTCGATCCCCCACCCCAGCTTCACGCTCAGTGTCGTGCTCAATAAAATGGACATATTTTTCTCTATGAGGCTTCATTTGGTTCTTCTCAGAGTAGGAAGTTCAAGGGCCTTGTGGGCCCGTATGGAGTAGAAAGTGTGTGAGGCCAGGACCAACCCAGGGTGGTGGCTGACGGGGACTGACGCACACAGTGTGCCAGGCACCCGGCGATGTGAGTGACCCGTGCTGACGCCTTTATGCCTCACAGCAAGCCCTTGGGGTGGGCGCTGCTGGAGCCCAGCTGGTCCAACTCCAGCGTTCATTCTGCACACACTGTATGAGATGAGCATGAACTTGAGGCTCAGCCCTGCCCTGCCACGGTTGTGACTTTAAGGAAGTCGTGTAGCCCTTTGTGCCTTGGGTTCCTTACTTATCAGCGCCACCGGCATCAAGAGGTAGTGCAGACGATGTGTCCAGCACAGTGCTCTATACATAATCAATATGATTAATAAGGATCAAGATGTTCACGTAGATCAATACCTAGCACAGTGCCTGGGCCATGGCAACACACAAATGTTCACGTTATTTTCATATCACACACACACACACACACACACACACACACAAATACACATCCATTACAACTTCCCTTTGAGATCCCAAGACACAGATTCTGGTCTTTGCCTCTGGGAGCTGTGTGAATTTGGACACCTCACTTCCTTTCTCTGGATTTCTGTTTCCTCGTCTGTAAATGAGAAACTGGACCATTGTTCAAAAGATGAAAAGGGCTCCTCTGGTCTCCCGAGCACAGACTCCATCAGGTCCCAGGGCTAGGGGGTCCAGTCGTCCTAAGTCTGGGTGACACGTGAGCTGGACAGAGCAGCCTGGGGAAGCCTGTGCTTCACACACCATCAGGCCTTGGGCTTGAACACAGGAGTGCCCAGGAACCCCAAATGGGAGACAAAAACAAGTGATAATGGCTTAGTTAATGGGAGACAGACTTCCTTCCAGAGATTTTTATTGGGCTTTTCACTTGTATATTGTTTTGGGCTAAGAGTTGGTGTTGGTCCAGGAGGCAGCCTCCATGGAGAACGAAGGGCAAGGTCACTGCCCAGCCAAGCTCCCGCCACTTGAGAGCTCCTGGTCATGGTGACGTGGCCTGCCTCCACCATCTCTGTCCCTCCAATGTGGCAGTTCCATCAGCTCAGGCTCAGCTGCAGCCCCGAGTAACCTCAGCTGCACACCCGGTGGTGCATTTGGCCCAGGTGGTGCTTCTGGCTGCATAAAAGGAGCTAGAAGGCATTCCCAGCCAGTCCGCCCCCCAAAGCAAAGAAGGCACAGACGTGGGGCCAGAGGCCGGCTGCGGGAGCATCACTTGCAGGTGGCGTAGTAGAGCACACGCTCATGGATATAGTCACGGATCTTCTCCACGTGCTTTTCCAGCCCCGTCAGGTTGGCCGAGCGCAGCACGATGGCCTGGCTGCCGCGAAGCAGCTCGGCCTCCATGTCTGAGGGCAAATGGCAGAGCCCAGGTTAGAGGGGGTGGGGCTGGTGAGAGGCCCAAAGACTCCCAGCCCCCTCTCCTCCTCCCACCTGGAGGCAGCACCTGCAGGAAGAATCACCTGTAGGGGAGCCTCTTCTAGGGCAGGCCTCTGCAGCCTCATGCCCCTCCAGCCCTGTGTGGCAGGGGCCTGACCCAGGCAGCCTTCACCCCAATTATCCCATGGTTTTTCCCAGGCTGATGCGGGGCAGGAGTGGGAGGCAGGGGGACTGGCACCAAGATCAGCCACTGGCTGCTACTGGACCCAGACAGCTGCCACCCCCCAACGATACTCAAGTGGGCACCATGGCAAACAGCTGGCTGAGTGACCAGAAGTCCTCTCCACTGTCCCTCCTCAAAACTGTCACTCCAGATCTAGTCCCCCCACCTCCAGTCCATTCTGCGCTCCATCACCTGACTGCGCATAGAGGATCTGAGGCCTCCAAAGTGGTCTAGTCCATCTGTCCCTCCTGTCACCCCAGGTGGGAGATCCCCACCACCACCACATTCAGGAAAAGTTGGCACCCAGCCTGAGCTTCAAGTCTTCCAGGAACAGAAAGGGGGGCACACTGCCTCACAAGGCTCCCACGTAGGCAGCTCTCACTGTTGAAACCATCAGATCATAGAGCCAGAACCTGACTACTGCTTGCTTCCACCCACTGGTCTCAGGTCTGTCACCTGGGGGTAAAGAATCCACTACTCTGTCGCCCACATTGCAGTTCTGCAAAGGTCTGAGGCCTCGTCTTCTCCAGATCGGAGCTCCCTAATCCCTTCACCCATTCCTTATCTGATACAGTCATGCCCTCCCTCCCTCTCAACGCTGGTCACTCTCCCCATGATGTCTGGTTTGTCATATCCCGTCTGAAGAGGAGTCCCTGTCAGCAGAGTGTGACAGGATTGTTACTGGACCAGGTAACAACCCTGACAGGGTTGTATGTGGACCTATGGGTGGATAAAATACTGTAACTTTGGCAGCTGCTATTCTGTTTCCTGATCCCCACCCATGGGGCCCCCCCATGCATGATTGTCCCCATAATCTTGCAATTAAAGGTAAGTTCCCACAAGCAGGTAAGTGGCTGTTCCAATGCTACAACCTGCGTCTTTTCTGGTTGGTAGGTACGTGGCACACCAGTTACTAAATATCTTTAATATCATCCTCAAGCCCTTACTCGCCTTATTTTGGTCGCTTGTATTTACTTGCCCCCTTGGCATTAACGCGACCCCGCTGACTTATAGCGGGGCTTAGAGTTCCTCCAAACTCTCAGGTGACAATGACTCATTCGCGTATCACTTCCCAGGTACAAGGTGTTTTCAGCTACCTTAGATACTCAGAAGCCTGGCCTCACGGGAGCCGTGCGTCTGGGTTTAGGCCCAAATGAGGCCAGAACGGAAGGTCACTTTTCGCCTTACTTAACTTCATCCTGTTAGTTTCGCTCCAGCCTTTGAGACTTTTGAGATTGCCTTAGAATATCGGTTCTGCTACCTACTGTATGAACTGTCCGCCATCCAAGGATTTGATAAGCAAATTCTTTATCTTCACAGAATTAGGCTGACCACATGTCCTCTTTTAAACGGGACGGAAAGCAACAGTTCTGTCCAGTTTCAAACGGTGCGTCGGGTCAGCCTACTGACACCTTGAATTTAGCCCAGTGCGACCAGGCTGACCATACGAACCGTTTGAATGTCCCATTTCAAACGGGTCATCTGGCCAGCCTGCTAGTACATGGGTGGACAAGAGCTGGGCATGCGCTGACCCAGCCCCTGGGCTACTCCTCCAGGCCAGCAGCTCTCCCCTCCCCCTTCAGGTCTGGCTGACCACAGCCTCACATCTACCCACCATCACCTTGCCAGCCCAACCTTCTCCACAGTGTCCACCTGGCTCACCAAACAGACCTTTGTCTGTTTTCTCTGAAATTCAGAGAAACTCAGAGGCATCTGCCGGCACACTAGTGCTGTGACCCCATTATCACACCTTAAGGATGGAGCCTGGTCCCCAGAAATCTCTGTCCTTCTTTTGAAGAACCTCAGAACCTTCCCAAAACTCCTTTCATGGCGTCTCTGCCATGTTGGAAACCCTTGGATGGTCCCCTACTGCCCCTAGGGCTGAGCTCCCCTCCCATCCTGGCACGGAGGCCAGGGGCAGGGACCCGGACACGCAGGCCCCCACCACTCCTCTCCCCTCAGAACACGCCTCGTCCTTCCCACCCCCTCCCCCACCCCTCCCCCACAGCCTCTCCCAGGCCTGTAGATCCTTCCAGACCTTTGTCTAATCTTTGCTGAGCCTTTCCTTCACTGAACAGTTCTCCCTGACATTGTCTACCCTCTGCGCCCCTAGACCTCTTATTCTCTAGGCTCCTACCACTGACCATGTGCTGTTAAACACAGTTTCATGCATCTCACAGGCAAGAAGAGAAATGGCACCATCTGGATCACAGGCTTCTGGAGAACCGGCCGAGTTTGTGCGCACGTCTGCGTTCCCCACAGCCCCTTCCTGGGTGCTCTGGACTCGCGACTGCCTCGCTCCCTCAGTGTTGCCAGCTCCAAACACACCGGGCCGCAAAAGCCCCGGATTGGGCCCCGCCTTCAGGATGCGCCCCCAGTCCAAGTCCCGGGCCGTTCGCTCACCTTTCATCCTGTCCATCATCTCCATGGTCTCCCCAAACAGCTCCTCTGCCTCTGTCTTGACGCTCAGGATCCGGCTGCCCTGTTCCCCCAGCATGGGGCTCTGACCCAACCGGTCCTTCAGCTCCGCATATTTTTGCTTTATTTTCTCAAATCCCTGAAAAAGGATGGAACCATCTCTGTCTCCATTGCCATCAACCAAGTCTGAAAGAGCTTCAGCCAGAGCGCCTGCTGTTATCGCCGACGTCAACTCCGAGGGACAAGGTGCCTCCTCACGCCCCAGTGGGTTGGTTTTGCCCATAAACATCTCTAGGCTACGAAGTGCATCTTAAACTTCCTCTGCGATGCCCTCCATCTGTAGCTCCTGTCACTTCCCAGTCACCCCCAGCACAGTGCCAGGCACATAGCTGTCCTTTAATAGTATACTCAGCTGCAAGTACTGTTATTCCTGGGACACTGGGGACACCGAGGGTGGCTCTTTGATCTCCTCTCTGATCTAATTCTGATAATGATGGGGCTCCCAGGTAAGGCTACGTCAAGGGGGTCTGTCTGGGCTGGGCCACAACGACAAGGGACGAGTTCTGGATCAGGTGTCAAGAGACCTGCCTTGCAGATGACCTTTGGGCCCTGGGCGAAGTTACCACTCCATCTGTAACAGGAAAGGGACTGGCCGAGATCCTTTCCAGTACCCCTGAGCCAGCTACACCGAAGGCAGCCAGAAATAGAATTCAAGACGCTTGGCCAGGGGGTTAATCCTTAAGCCCCTTCCGGTTGTCCTAGAACCACTGATGTCCTAACTGCTTTGGAGCCCAGGGTCCTGCGATGTGCACACCGGTAAGGGCTCGGCGCTGCTGGGCCGCGGGCCGACTCCGCCCTCTCCATACCTCCTGGGCACTCAGCGCCTGCGCACTGGCGCCCTCCGCAAGCTGCCGGGCCTGGGAGGCCTGTGCCCGCTGCTGCGCATCCTGCCGGCGCAGCTTGTCCATCCGCGCTTGGAAGTCGCCCAGCTGCTCCATCATGCCCGTCACTAGCCTTTCCGCAGGCCCCAGGACCTGCTGAACCTTCACAGAGAGAGGGCGAGCTGGGGTTTGCGGGGGGGTCTCCTGGGCGGGGTCTCCACCCTTCTCTTCAGTGCCTCAGGCAGCTACAGCTTTCTCCAACCTGATGTCACTATTGCCCCCTCCTACTCCCCGTCTGTCCGCTCACATCCACCTCAGCGCACCCCCAGTCCTTTCTGCACCTGGCCATGAGACCAGAAAACCAAAGGCTCAGAGCCAGGTTCAAGGCTGTAACCCTGCTACTGTAGGTTCCAGCTCAGTTTCCATCCAGGTCGCTCTCTGGCATCTTCTATGTCTTGTGCCTGAATCTGTTCGTTCCCCAAAATGGGGGAAGGATGCCACACCCCCTCACCTCGGCAACCCTGTCCTGGATGAGCCGAAGGGAGCGGCCAGTGCCTTGCATGGTGTCCTGGGCTTCCTGCAGGGCCACGGTGCCCTGCCGCAGGTTCCCCACCACGTCCTCCACCTGGCCCTCCACTGCGAGGGCACGGCTCCTGGGGTGGGGGCGCGGGAGGGAGGGGGAGGGGATGTATGAGCAGGGCCGGAAGGTGTGTGGGGTTCAACTGGCTCAGCAGTGCAAGGGAATACCTGCCCCATGCAGGAGCGGTCCCACCCCAGGACCCCACCGAGCAGACAGGATGAATGTGAGTGTGAGTCCGACACGCCCGCTGGGCACGGCTTGCAATGTGGAATTCAGGGCCATGCGAGCAAAGTATGACCTGAATACTAGGTGTCACTTCACCATCATCCTCTGCCACAGTGAGGGCCCCTCCTGTCTCCCAGCACCCTGCACCCCTACTCCTTCTACCTCTTCCAGGAACAGACTTAGGGAGCACAACAGTCCTGGGTGGGGAGGCGGTCAGGGCCCAGGGCCCTACCTGGCCTGTTCGGCCTCGGTCTGGAGCCTGCGGGCTCGGGCGATGTCCTGCTTGGTGTGGGACAGCACCAGGTCCACGTTGGGAAGCCTGGCTGCGATGGCCTGCACCTCATTCATCTTCTGCAGGATGGTAGCAGAGTCTATGGGCAGTCGCAGGGCCAGCACGGCCTCACTGACCTCCTGGATGGTGGCTATGTTGGTGTCAGGATCTGGAAGGCAGCCATCCCTCAGCCTGGGGGAGCCCAGCTGCCTCCCAGAAAATCAGAGGCCCCCTGGGCCGAGCAGCCCCAATAGGAAGCACCCCTGTGACATCTCTGCCTGGTGCCCCAAGGCTAGGCGGACCAGACGTCCCGTTCAAAAGAGGACAGCATCCTTGTTTTCCGTCCTGTTTAAAACGGGACGTGTGGTCGGCCTACCCAAGGCCCCGCCGCCCCTCTCAGGCACCCTCAGGTGCCCGTTCTCTGAGAATTTCCAAGAATGCCTCGGGGGGAGGGGGGGGTTGTCAGCACAGCTGTGGCAGCTACGTGTCTGGTGGCACAGGAAACTGCCGGCTAGGGACAAGGAGGAGGTACCAGACAGCTGGGCCCCAACAATGCCGAGAGCACACACGTCATCAGCCCCAAATTGGGGACAGCGGCCCGGAACTGGAACCGCTGGCTCGGCAATCAGACCCCTCCGCCGCGCCCCTCCTCGGACCGGAGGGCTCACTTCCGCGCGGGCAGATAAAGATGGCCGGGTCTTTGCTCAAAAAAGTCACCTTCTCAGAGGCCAGCCCTGGCCACCCAACCCCACACTGCCACCCCACCCTACACGAGGCTCCTCCTCCTCTGTTTATCTCTCTCCCTGCACTTGTCACCCACGGGCCAAACCCACAGGGCCTTTGTGTGGTTTTCTGTTTCCCCAACGATGTGAGCTCCGTGAGGGCAGGCGCTGGGTTCCATCACAGCGCTGTCCCCAGCCCCTGGCACAGCACCCGGCACTCGGAGGCACCCCATGTTTGTGGAGCGAGTTAATGATGGAAAGGGCTCCAGACCCAGCCCCCCACCCCATACAGGCAAGCAGCCGGGGATAAGCAGGTGGCCTCTGAGCTCAGTTTCGTGCCCTGTGAGATGGGAACGACCGCCCTCGCACTGAAGGGATGACACAGTCAGGAAGCAACGCTGAGTCAGAGAGGAAGCTCAGAAGGACAGAGGTGGTATCGCCTGCCCATCTGTCCCGTTCTCCCTTACAGAATCCACTGGTATCGAGGCGATGGGGAAGGGGCACCCCGACCCGGGTGGTTTGCCCTGGCCCCCGAACTCCTTAGGGACCCTGAGCCCAGCCTCCCTCTGCCATCAGCTCCTCACCAACTCCCGACCCAGGTCCCAGCCCCAGTCTCTGACCCACACCAGGCGGAAGTACACCCCCGGAAGGGGGCAGCCATGCCTTCTCCCTGCCATGTCCCCTCAGAGCCAGAGCAGCGCCTTGCAGGAGTGTGGTGGGGCTTAACGGCGTGGGCTTATCCCCAACGACGAGCTTTCATGAGGACCTCCCCTTGGGGACCGGCAACCTCCCCCCGAACCCGGAGTCCGACACACGAAACCAGGCTTCATGTGCACCAGCCCAGAAAGCTCCCACGGAGCACAGGCCCACGCGGCCGGGCCCTTCCTTCCTCCGGGCCCAGGCCGGCCGTGCCCACGGGCTGGGCGTGATGCACAGTGGGTACCGCCCAGCCTCGCTGGGCTTGACTCAGGGGCAGAGTCCAAGCCCCAGACTTCGGCTGTCCCTCCATCCGCGTCACTCTGCCCCATTCTGAGGTTGGCTCTAGCATGTTCTCAGACAGGGCGGTCTTGGCAGGCCCTTCCTGCCCCTCTCTGACCTGCTTCCCACACTCCTGAGGGGGCTTGGGCCTGTCTGGAGCAGAGGCAGTGCAATAGTAGCAGGAAGAACCACCGTGGGCACACCCAGCCTTCAACACCTCGTAACTGGGCTCCCGGCCAAGCAAGCTCCCCGGCAGGGACCAGGGTCTCCAATAATGTCAGCTCACATTCCTGAGGCAGCTTTCAATTTTTCAAAACGCCTTCCATGTCAGGTTACTCGATCCCCAGAATAAACTTGTGAACCACTAGCATCCCGGGGTGCAGAAGAGAAAGACAAGGCAAAGAGACAAGGAACCTGCACTGTCACCCGGGTTCCCGTGTCCTACCGAGGGGTCTTTCCACTTCCTGGGGCCACAACGGAGAAGATCTGGTTCATTTAGTCATTCAACCAATGCTGGGTGTGCCTGGCCTTATGTCAGGTGCCAGTGACACCGTGAACAAGACAGCCAGCCCCTGCTGCCCTGTGCGAGTTTGTAGTCTAGGGGGAAGACAGATGACACACTCAAAGGCACATGGACTCCACAGCGCGGGCTCGGAGCAGTGCGATGAAGGTCAGAGAGGACAGTCACACAGGGTGGTCAGGAGAGGGCCCTCCAGGGAGATGACATTTTAACTGAGACCTGACGGGCAGGAACGGCAGCCCTGGCGAGAGCATTCCAGGCAGAGAAAGAACAAGCACGTGTCTCGAGATGCAAGAGCCTGGCAAGGTCAGGAAGCAGAGCGGGCAGGACACGGGGCCACACCCAGGAGGTGAGCCCAGCCCCCGAGGACGGGCTGGGAGTTTGTTCCCAGAACACGAGGAAGCCGGGGGAGGCTTCTAGACGCGGGTGGGATGTGCCACGCGCACATTTGTCAAAGATGGCTCAGCTGCTCTGTGCAGGAGGCACCTGAGGGAGGTGGGGAAACAACCAGGCGACCACGGCAGCCGGCCCGGTGAGGGACAGGAGGCGAGGACAGGACGTGGCTAGCCGCCCTGCGAGGACCACAGGCTCACCTGAGAGGAAGGCCCTGACCTGCTGGATGAGGAGCCGCGTGCGCCGGACGTCTTCCTCCATCTGGGAGCGGCTGGAGCTCACCTGGCTCTCCAGGCGCTGGGCGTCCCGCTGCACCTGCGAGGCCGCCTCCTCGGCCGCCCTGATCTGCCGACACACACGACAGTAGCAGTGGTCCGAGCCCCCAGAGAACCCCCCGGGACCCCCAGGATTCTGTGGACGTACCCCTGCTACCCAAGACATACCTGGGAAACATCTGTAACTGACCCAGTTTGGCCCCAGAGAAAAATCCTGTGCCGTCAGGTTTAAAAAAGCCCCAGACATCGGCCCCAAACTCTACCTCTCCCTTGCTGTGGGGCCTCGGGTAAGTTACTTGACGTCTCTGGGCCTTCACCTCCTGACTTTGAGGTGAGAACTGACTTGCCCAGGGGGCTCTGTCCCCCACCCTGCCTCCTCCTGCAGGTGTCCATCTGACTTCACCCACACCTACCATCTGCCTGGTCTGCTGGAACTGGGCATTGAAGCCCCGTAGCTGCTCGGCCACCTGGCCCGCCATTCGGAAGGCCCCACCGGCCCTGGGGAGGGCACCCCTGCAGTAGGGGCCACAGGCTGTGCCGTTGTCTCGGGGACAGAGCTCGCCATGGCATGCTCCTGGGGTACAGGGAGTCTGCCGGGAACCCCCACAGAGCTGTGGAGAGACAGGGTGTCAAAGAGGGTACCCAGGGCTCCTCAACAACCACTCCCATCCCACACCTGGGAAAATAACACCCCGACATTTCCATGGCAACCAGGCACCAGAAACTTGTTTCCTTGGCAACCTTTGAGCACACCTGTGAAGGGCCAAGGGTCAGGATGGAGTGTGGGGGGACCGGGTAGGTTCACATGCAGCAGCTGCTGGTATGTGACAAGCTGGATGGGGGCGCTCGGGACATCGGGCTCAGTGCCATGACTCACCTTGTTGATGGTGGGTCTCAGATCAGGCAAGGACGCCATCTCCAGCCTCAGGGCAGCGAGCTGGGGGCCACCAGCCCCTCCTCCTCCCCCAACCTTCTGCTCCAGCCGCTCTGCCTCCCTCCGGCTGTCCCTGAGCCGGAGGAGCTGGCGGGAGCTGTCAGAGACCTGCTGGGCGGCCTGGGATGACCGCTGGTAGGCCGCCGTCAGCATCCGGAAGGCCCCTGTCAGAAGAGGGAGGACACAGCGTCAGCCCTGTCCCCGGGGCCTGGGGCTGCGGCTGCGGCTGCGGCTGCGGGAGGGGAGATGGGTGTGGCGTGCTGACGCGTGTGGCTGCGTCCCCCTCCTCACCTGAAGGGTCGGCACTGCCGATTTTCTCAAACTGCTCTCTCTTAGTCTGGTACAGAGTGAGGAGGTGACTGAAGCTTCTGTCCAGGTTCTCCAGGTCTCCCGGGAGGACCACGGCCTCTTCCTCCAGGACCAGCTCGGGCTGCAGGTCCCGGAGAGTCCGCCTGCGTGGGGAGAGGGGCTTTTGCTGACACAGAGGGGGGCTGCCTCCCCAGCACCAGCTGTCCCCTTAGAGAATCTGCAGCTGAGCCAGGAAGAGCAGAGGCTCTGAGCAAAGGAGCAGAACGCGACGCCACAGGCAGACCAGCACCCGGCTGGGCAAAGCCTGGGACGGCCCACGTGTCCGCCCTCTGGGTTCACGTGGCCCCACCGAGCTCCCACAGCTGTGGCCGCTGGTCGTCTCCACCTGATGGGGGGCCCGTGCCCAGGCCCACAGCCACTGCCCTTTCAGAGGTTCCCCTCTCCCCGTGCCCTTACAGCAGCCCCCCAACCACCAGCGCCTGCCCACGAGCCTCCCGTTCTCCGCCCGCAGTCTCCACAGAGGCCTGCCACGCCCGGGCATGGGGCAGGCTTCCACACCCGTCTTTCCAGCCTCCCCCGTGCCCACGGACTCAGTTCTGAGACACCAGGGAACCGCACACCTGGGCGACGGCTCTGGGAAGGCCAGCTAGTTATAGAACCTTCCAGAACCGAATCACACTGAGAAGGTGCCTGTGCCGGAGGGCGGGGGGTGTGGGAGGGACCGCTCTCCCTCCCAAGGCAAACACAGGTCAGGTTTGGGGCCCGCGCCTCCCGGGCGCCCCGCGTCACGGTGGCACAGGCAGCGCCGGGCACATGAAAGGCCCCTGGGCTCGGGCTCAAAGGCCCCACTCTGCCCTCAGCGGCCTCGTGGCTCCGTCACACCATCGGTCCGTGTCTGTTTTTGCCTTTGAAACGGCGGCGATAAGACCCGCCACCCCAACCCCACGGACTGCTGCGATCGTGAGCAGCAAGGATGTGCGTGAGGATGCACGGTGGGCTGAGCAGGACCGGGGTGCCCGTGGGGGAGCCCGCGTGGCGGAACCCGTCTAAGTGCTCAGCAGGGAAGGAGGCTCACCTGATGGAGAGGATGGCATTGGCCACGTGGGCCAACCCCTGCTCCGTGGCCGGGGCGCGCCCGAGGATTCCTCGGATCTGCTCAATCCTGCTCTTTGCATCCAGGATCCGGGAGAGCAGGTGGGGGTCCTCCGGGCCGGGCCTGGGCCACAGGGTGGCGGTGACGTTGCGGAGGCCACTCAACCGCCGGGCCTGCTGCTGGAGGTCGGTGTCGTAGGTCTGGAAGCAAGGGTGGCAGGCCACGCACACCGGGTAGCGGTCGCAGTGGCCGCGCTGGCACTGGTCACAGCGAGGCCCCGTCAGGCCGGCACGGCACAGGCAGCGGCCCGAGGCCTTGTCACAGCCGGGGCCCTCGGTTCCCCTGAAGTCACAGTCACAGGCTAGGGTGGGGGGAAGTAAGGCCGGGGTCAGGGAGACGAAGGTGTGTAGTGGGAGGTCCTGAAGAGGAGGCCTGACCAGACATCCCGTTGGAAACGGAACAGTGCGAGCTGGGCCCAGACCCGGGTCTGCAGGCTGCTGGGGCCCGTGTCACTCTGCCATTCTAGGAACACTCCAGCTCCCCACGCAGGGCCCACTTCCTCCACCTAGGAGTGGGGAGGGACTATCCTGCCCTCCCTGTCCACGCCCTGGAGATGGCTTTGGGGAACACTTTCTTAAGGAACCAGGGAGCAAAGCCCCTCTCCTGTCATGGGGACATGGAGACGGCCTGATGTCACTTGCTGGCTCAGGACTGGGAGGCCAAGCTGGCTGACTGGAGCACGTGCTGTCACGGGGCCACCAGGGCACACACCACGTGCATGACTACCGATGTGCCCCCGTGCCTCAGACCACGCGCCCCCGCCGTGAGCCCACCCGAGTGCTCATGCCCCACCCACACCGCCTCCGCAGGCCCCACCGGTGGGCCGGTACCTCGGCATCCCGCGGCCGCGGCTCCGTAGGTCCCGTCGGGACACTGGCGGATGGCTGCCGCATTGCATGTCAGGCCTCCAAACCCGTCCCGACAGGGACACTGGCCTGTGAACTGGATGGACAGCACTGTGAGGCCACCCCATCACAGGCATAGCCTTGCAGGACCTCCCTGGGGTGACAGCCCGCACACAAGGGCTCCCACTGAGACGAGCTCTTAAGTCAAAGACCAGGGGGTCCCTGCAGAAGGGGTGGCGAAAGGACATTGCTGAAGCTCCCAGCCAGAGGGCGGGACATCGGGTGGCCGCCCCAACAGGGAGGGGGCCATCCTGCCCAGGGCCCCACGGGGCCACCCACACTTGGTACCTGGTGGCACTGGGGGCTGAGGGAGTTGTTTGGGTCACAGGCACAGGGCTCGCAGCCCCGGCCGCTGGCCAGCTTCCAGTGGTAGGGCGCGCACTGGTCACACTTGGGGCCCACCACGTGGGGCAGACACAGGCAGCGCCCAGTCTCCTCGTCACAGGGCATGTCGGGCTGGGACCCCAGGACGCTGCAGTCGCACCCTGCAGGAGGGAGCAGGGCTGAGCTTGGGGGACAGCTCACCAAAAACTCACCCCCAGAGAACACGCGCCCGGAAGGGGGCCCCGCCTGGGAGAAGAACCAGCTGATCCGGCTGACTCACGAGGCCGCTGTGTTTCCCACCAGCCCCAGCACCTGGCGGCTTGGCGGACCGCCCACCCGCCCACCCTCTCCCGCGGCTGACTCAGCCCCACCTCCCAACCCGGAGCGGTGCTGCCACCTGCCGGACGCCGGTGGCACAGCACCTGGCACACAGCACCGAGAGCAGGGCCAGTCATGGCTCTGGTGGCCTCACGCTGCGTGTCCCAGGCCATGCCAGGCAGGGGGCCCCCCTACTCACGGTGGCAGCCCTGTGGGTTGGCGGAGGTAAGTCCTGTAAAGCCCGGCTTGCACAGGTCGCAGCGCTCTCCCTGCACATGCTCCTTGCACACGCACTGCCCGGTCATTGGGTCACAGGGAACCCCAGGCACAGCCCCATCCGGATCACACTCGCAGGCTGGGTGACAAAAGCAGCCACATCAGTACTTAGATGTGCCCTGTCACCAGAGGAGGACACTGAGTGACCCACCCTGAGCAGAAAGTTGAGAGCACATTGTAGGAGCCGGACTGTCTGGTTCGAGTCTTTGTCCCACCACTTACTGGCTTACAACCTTATACCTTAGTCAAATCATTTAACCCCTCTGTGACTCTGTTTCCTCATCTGTAAAATGCAGATAATCACACAGCTCTCATAGGCTTCTATATGAGAATAAATGAGCAAATGTACAGCAGGTGGGGCACGGCTTGGCACACATGAAGTTCATACGAGTTTCGTTGTCACTATTTACGAGGTGCCAAGCAGTGAGTTGGGAGCTCTCACATGTTGCCTTCGGTAAGTCTCAGGATAACCCTGAAAGGTGGAGACGGTCAGCCCCCTTGTACAGATGATGAAACTGAGGCCCAGAGATGGTAAGAATGGACTCAGGTCACACAGCAAGAAGTCAAAGTTAAGTCTTGCCCACTCTTTTCCATAAACAAATAATAGTCACAGGAAGTGGCCCAGCTTTCTCCCACCACACCCAGACCGCTGTCATGCCTTTCAAAACACAGACGCTTTCTTCACCGAGAAAGTCTTTCCTGATTAACCCCGCCTGAATCACGTCGCATCTGACCCTCCTGAGTGAACTCAGTGGCCCACGTGGGCACATTGAGTCACTTGTGGGTGTTCCATCACATCGCATTCATTTATTCAATCAACAATCTTTGAGCATTAATTATTTGCTTGTCATTGTGCTAGGACCTGAGGATACAAGACATAACCCCTGCCACAGAGGAATTTTCAATGTTGGGGAAAGAGAAAAATACAGAGAAAACCATACTGCAACATATAAAGACAATAACACATATAAAGACAAGGTGATTCAAGGTGACTTTGTCCCTCTTTCTCATGGTTTATATTGCCAGACAGGGTGTGTATTTCTTCACAACCAGAACTGTAGTTTATATTTGCTTGTTCTTCTGGCATCCCCAAAATAAGGGCTACATAATGGCTGATGGACTGAATGATGGATGGTCCAGAGAGGTTAGGTGAGTTGCTTCGAAGTGCACGGTTAAAACAACTGACCACGAGTCCTGACACACAACCAAGTCTTCATGCTTCCTGAGGGCTTGTGTGTCTTCAGGCCCTGTGCTCTGTTGTATGAGAACGGATGGGGAGTACCCCAGGGATCCCCCACTCACGGATACAGGTCTCCTGAATGGGAGCGCCGGGGCGCCGGTTCCGGAAATAGTGCAGCTGACACCGCTCACAGTGCTTGCCCTCGGTGTGGTCCCGGCAGTTGTCACACACCCCTCCCTGGGCCCCCTGGCTGGCAGCAAACACAGCTGGGTCGAAGTGACACGTCTCCGAGTGCCCATTGCAGTCGCACCCTGAAAAAGGAGAGCCTGGGCTGATGCTGGACCCGCACCTTTGACATCGACAAAGCACGTGCCTGTGAGCTCGCTGGCATCTCTAGCAGGCCTGCAATATGCTCAGATCTGGGAAATGGGGAAACCGAGGACCAGGGCGGGGCTTGTGTGATTTATTTAAGGTCACGGCCAGTAAGAAAGCAGAGAAGTGAGAACTCAAGCCCCCTAACTCCCAGTGTGGGGCTGACCCAAGAATAATGTCCGTGTTGGGCCAAAGAGAGTGTTCTTTGAATGGTCCAGCCTGCCCCTCGCCCACTGGCATCATAGCTGTCTCATGGGGTCACTGCCTCTCTCTGGGCTGGGGACCCCCGTTTATGCACCTGTGCACAGAAAGGCCCTGACTCCGGGGGACCAGTGTAAGTAGGAAAGCAGATATGCCCTACACAGGCGAAGGCAAGGAAAATGCATCTGGAGGGAGAAGCCACACAGTATCAAAGTATGGACCATGTCTAGGTCCCTCCAGGCCTGGAGGAGGAAAAGCCTGGAGCAGGCAGAGAGCCGTTGCCACCCAAATACTCTCCATTCCCACAGAGCAAGAGAGCTTAAACTGCAAGGGTGCAGTTAAGATTAAATTTAAATAATAAAGAATAGATTATCTCTGTGTGCCAAGAAAGGTTACTGAGGTCCAGAGGGGCCAGCACCTCCCCACCCCAGTCATACTTTGGCATTCATGGGGGTCCTGGTCATCCGCAGGCCTCCAGGGCCGGTTGTTGTAGAGGGGTGCACAGCGTTCGCAATTGGGGCCGGCGGTGTTGTGCTGACAGACACAGACGTCGTGGACCTAGGGGAGGGGCCATCAGTCATCAGGAGTGACTTTCAAGCTAGTGTCCCAGGATGGTGCCACCCTCTCGCCTCTGACCCTCCTGCCCACCACTCAGGGTCCAGCTTGGACCCCAGCTCCTGCAACCTTCACTCAACTCCTGCGACACTCAGCTGCCCGCTTTTGTGCTGGGGGATGTGTGTGTGTGTGTGTGTGTGTGCGCGCGCACACGCCTGTGTATATGTTGTGTGCGTGCACACGCGTGTGTCTGCACTGCTCCTCTGGCTAGGTTTTTACAAGCTCCTTCCTTGCATTTGGACACCCCCGGGATGCCCAGTCCAGAGCAGCACCCGAAGGTGCTTGGGTACCCTTGTTTGTAAACCGTGATTCGAGGAGCTTCTGGGCCCTCTACAGATTTATATTCTGCTGTCTATGACTGAGGTTGTTTGGCTAATTGGAGTGCACGATGAAGTGTTACTAGACTCATTAAGGTATAAAAATAGAATAGCTACTGCGTGCTAATTGTGTTCCAAATTGAGCCCAACAGCCGCGCCCGGCATCCAAGGACCTGCCTGCCTTCCCGTCTCGCCCCCACTCCCTCCTGACAGCCCAGCCTGGCTGAGCTCCAGCTGCTGCAAGTCCTGCTTTTGGCGTTCACGTGTGTTTTCCTTTGCACCTGGAATACCCTTCTCTCTCCACCCACCACCAAGATCCTGCAAGCTAGAACGGCACCTCTGCCACCGGGCCTCCCTGGTCCCGCTGGTTCCGTGGATTTGGATCCTGGATGCACTTCAGAATCACCTGGAAGGCTTCTTTAAAATGCCAACAACAGGCCCCTTCCATCGGGATTCAGGGCCAGGGCCCGGCATCGGCACTCCGGGAAGTGTGACTGCCTTGCACACCCACACGTGTGAACCGCAGGGGCGGGGCGTGCCCTCCCCTCGGCCCCCCGACCCCCACAGCCCGCTGCGTTCTCCCGTTGGCAGTCCCGTTCAGCCTGCGTCTGCGGCCCCTGACACCACGCAGCCCGGGAGCTGGCCGGCCTCTGCGGCCCGGGGCAGGAGCTGGCCCGCACGTGGGAAGAACGGAGCTGACCCACGTTCGTGTCACCTTTCTTACCCTCGCAGGCCATTTCACGTGCTGTCCTTGCACGCACCCATCCATGAGGGCAACTACCACCTTCCCCGATGTGAATAGAACCGAGGCCCCGGAACAAGGAGGTGACAGCTCCCTCTTCTGGGCCCAGGGGTCTCCTCTGCTGGTAGCTGTCAAGTTCAGGGTCACAGCAGAATCCCCCGGGGATGCTGGGTAAGCTGGAGCCTCTCACCCCCCACCCCCGAGGCGTCCGGCTCAGCTGGGCCGGGGCCCGCTTAGCATCCGTGCTCCTCTCCCCACTAGATGGGACGTTACGAGTCCCCAGACGAGGGGCCCTTAATCCTGCCAGCACATTAAATCATCTGGAAGCTTTCGAGAACAGTAACGGAAGTCAGAGTATCTGGGGGTGGGGGGGTGTCTGGGCAACATTTCTAGTTCCCGAGGGAATTACCTTGGGGAGCCGGCGCCGAGGAGCGCGGCCTCGGGCTCCGCCCACCCCCGACCCTCACGCCTGTGCTTACAGCCCGTCCCAGACCATTACGCAGGTCTAAGGAGGTGCCACCAAATTCTCATCTCCGACGTGATCACGTTTTCACCATCGCTAAAATACGACTTAAATGTAGCGCCCGCCCTGCCTCACAGGAGCCCCAGGGACGTCCCTGCTCTGCTCCGGTCTTGTCCCTGTCCCTCATGTTTCCCAGCCTGGACTGTCACCTGCACAGCGGTGGAGGGGCCGGCAGGGGCGCCGGGCTGCGGGGCACAGCGGTCAGCGTGGCCGTGGCAGAAGCAGCTCCCCCGCAGACGCAGCTGCGACACCGCGTAGTAGGCGCTGGGCATGTAGTAGGTCCTCTGGGGCACAGGGGCCAGCCTGGTGAAGTTGATCCTCAAGTTCGTGATCTCCCCCAGCTCTGAGAGGGGCAAACGACGAGGACAGGAAAACAAAGAAAAGGAGTTAGAGGCAAGCTGAGGCTCCCAGGGCAGGTGGCTGAGGAAGGGGATTCTGGTTCCACTGCCCCCTCTTCCCTGCCTTCACCGGGTTATCCCAGGGGCCACCCTCCACAGCAGAAGACACCCCTCACCCCGACTCCAACTCGGGCCTTTTGAGCCTCTGGGGCTACCACCGTACCCCTATGGGGTAAGCAGGGCCCGTATTCAATCCAGCCATGTTGACAGAAATCGGAAAGACCAGGAAAGCCCCATGACCTGGGTTCCAGCCCAAAGTCCCACAGGCTTGTGGGGGAGCCAAACTGACCTTGAATCTTTTGACTTTGAGTTGCAGGAATCCCAGCAGCTAAATCCATAAGGTTAAGCTGGACCTACCGAGAGAGGAAGGGCAAGGTGCTGAGGAAGAGGTAAGCCGTGCACCCCAAGCTCAGAGGAAGTGTCCTCTCCACCCAACGCCCTGCCCCCTCGGGCCACACTGAGGTCCTTCCAACCAGGAGCCTGAGACAACCATCCACGTGAGGGCTGCCAACCGCCCAGAGGGGGCGAGAGGATCACTAGGCGGAGGGAGGGAGGGAGGGAGGGAGGGAG
>PVJL010014577.1:0-27565 GCA_004026885.1 Lyroderma lyra
ATTCAATTTTCAGCTGTACTGTAAATAGAGCACTACATTCATTGCTTTTCTATAATATTTAAGGGTGTTTAAAAGTATACAAAGTGTACAGTTACTTTTTTTGGCGGGGGGCAAGGGGGAGTTCCCTGGCTGGGAATCGAACCCAAGCTGTGGCATTGAGAGCGCCAAAGCCTAGCCACTACACCACCAGGGAACCCCCTATAACTTTGTTTTGATTTCACCAAACTTTTTACTTCCTCTAATAACTCACTTGGAGCTGCTTGCTGACTTATTTGTGACAATTATTATGCTTCTTGTGAACCTTACATTGGTCAAGAGGAGGGAACTTAGGATTCTTGTACTCAGAGGCAAAGTAAGATTTTCTGACAAGCATTTGGGACTTTATTTTGATCACAATACATTCTAAGAAGTTTTTCTCTTCAAATCAGTGGCAGGGCTGTGAACCATTATTTGCAAATGGAAAAAAGCTTATGCATTTGCAATAAACAGTTCTTTGCCAAATGGTGAGAGTTAATTTCATATTGTTAAGTAGGTAAGAGAATATTATTAATAATAAGTTACTTAGAGAACTATACACATCTTAAGTACATTAGCCTTTTTTTGTGTGTTTAGGAACCTTGTTACGAAAAATGATTCCAGATCAGTTTGCTCTTGTGGACTTAGTTATAAAGTTGATTATTCAATTTTTTAATATTATGCAAGATTTTTATAGGATTAAATTTTAAAAATTAACATTTATTCAGTTATCAGAAACCAGGTATTCTGTGTTAAAGATTGCAGCACAAGACTTGGAATGAAGATGCTTGGATGATATTGGTTGGTTCTATAACTGGGCAAATCAAGTTTCCCCACTCAAAAGTGAACATAGTAAAATTATATTCTGTTTATTTCATATGATTGTGAAAATAATAGTTTTGAAAGCTTAGCTCAGGTTTGCCTTTGTAGATAGGGATACAATTTTTAAATGTGATTAGATTTTAAAAATAAGTTTCAGATTTTGATTATTGCTGGATAATAGGTTCTTATAAATTCATTGTCTAAATAAGGAAAAGCTTTTGAGAAGGATTTTTGTATCATCTTTATTTCAACTCAATAGATAAAGTACTTCTGTTGAAGTCAGTGGAGGAGTGGGTAACAGTCATGTGAAGTAAATAGAACATAATCTTACTATGTTCACATTTGGGCGAGGAAATTGATTTGCTTGGTTATAGAAGAAACCAGTACCATTCAAGTATCCACATTCCAAGTATTGAACTACAATTAATATATGTAACCTGGTTTCTTGTAACAAACTGGATAAGCAGTGGATGGAAGATTACAACTCAGACTTAATGGGATAGGTTTGGAACTTCGTAGATGAATGAACTCATTACAAAGAAAATATATTCCATATTGTCCTCTAAAAGATTCCCCCCCCCCCAATAAAAACAGGTCCCAATTAAAACAAAATTTAAATTGTGTTGAAATACATCTAACATAAAAATTGTCATCTTAATCATTTTAAGTGTCCTATTCAGTGGCATTAAGTATAATACATTCACTTTGTGTAACCATCACCACCATTCATCGCCAGAGCTCTTTTTATCTTGTAAAATTATAACTCTGTACCCATTAAACAATAACTTCCCATTCTTATCTTACCCCAGCTCCTGGCAACCACCATTCTACTTTTTGTCTCTGTGAACATAAATACTCTAGGTACTTATTTAAGTGGAATCATACTGTATTTTTCCTTTTGTGGCTGGCTTATTTCACTAAGCATAATGTCTCCAGTGTTCATTTGTGTTGTAACTTGTGGCAAAATTTCCTTTTTAAGGCTGAATAATATTCCATTGTATGTACTTGTGTATACCAAATTTTGCTTATCTATTTATATGTTGATGGACACTTTCTTCCATGGTTTGGCTATTGTGAATCATCAATGCTGCTGTGAACATGGGTGTACAAATAATCTGTTTTGAGCATCTGCTTTCAGATCTTTTGCATATATGCCCAGAAGTGGAATTATTGGATCCTGTGGTATTTCTATTTTTAATTGTTTGAGGAACTGCCATACTGTTTTCCACAGTGGCTGTCCCACCAATATTTTGAATGGAGAGAATGATAGCATCCTGTTCAATCAATTATTTGTAAATTCAACTCTGAGCAAGTGAGTTTAGAATTTGGAATAGTGTAACAAAAATCAGCTTTAAATGTAAATAGTGTTAGCATAGTATGTTACTGGTAAAAGGAATGAATAGAGTAGTACACCTATAGTTTTGGTTGCCCAGAGCCAGGAGGAGGTGTAAAGGAATTTCCTTGGTTTAGAGAACAGGCAGGCATTGATGAATCATAAGATTTTTTTTTGCTTCCTTAATGTCTTTTTACAACAAAGAAGTGCATTCAGGTGCAAGTTCCAAATCTTATTCTTTTTGTAGTTGAGAATTCTTTAACTTTTTAATTTTTAGGTTGAGGTGTAGAGCAAAAATATTTAGATCAAATAAGCTTTTGAGACCATGTTTAGTTTGCTTATAGATGTGAAAATACTTATCCAAATAGAATTGCAGTTGCTATCAAATATTTTCAGTAATGTTAGTTACCTCTTTCAATTAATATCATGCTAATTTGTTTCCCCTAAGATACATTTTTATACTGAAGTTTTCCTATGGAAACAAAAAGTGGTATAACCATTTGATTAGTCTCATATATTAATCTCATATTTTTCTATTTATATTCTCTGGTACTGATAATATAAAGCCATAGGTCATAACTTGACTGAAGTAAAGACAAAAAAGGAAAAACTCTCAGTAGTAATATTTTCTTTCAGACTTTCCCAGAAACAAAACCTTATCTACCTTGCTAAAAAAATAATTCTTTTGAACCTAGTTCCTGTGGTCTCCGATTGAGTCCCTTTATTTTTTTCTAATTTGGCATTGATTTTGATGTTACTTTCAGTAATGTTTCCTGGACAACACAATTGTGTCTTTGTTTTCCATTTCTGGTGTATCCAGCTTTGCAACCTAAATTGCTTTATACATTTTCGTATTTGGGCTATTACCATGGGACTTTTAAATTTTCATTTGCCTGTCACCTCCTCTTTGAAGCATGGACTTTTTCATGACCTTCCTGGTAGGTCACTTGTCAATAGTTTCTGCCCCTTCATAACATTTTTCCTTCTAAGAAGCTGTGAATCCCTCTTCTTTGTTTTTTAGTTTGACACAAAGAGATAGTTTCTGCAAAAGAGGATTCCAGACTGTAGGAGTAGAAATGGTATTGATCCAAACAGATAGATATCCTTTGTGATGTTGTGGATTAGGGACCAAGTTAAGTAGCCATTGGACATATACGAGGGCTGTCCAGAAAAAGGTCTAGCCATAAATGCCTCTATTTTTCATATTACGTGACTGGATACTTTCCTGGACAGCGCTTGTGTATTTCCTGAGAGCTTCTCTTATGCAGGAGTTTGAGTTCTATGGCTGACAGTAGTCTTGTTACCAATCCTTTCTTTCCTTTCTCCACTATCTTATTGTTAGACAAATTGTGTTATTTCAAGTGTTTTGTTGTTGGTCATTGGGAAAATAAGGTTTTGACACGTAGAATAAAGTTTAGTAGTTAGTGGTTAAGAACACTGGATTTAAGGTCAGTTCACTTGGGTTTAAATCACAACTTTGCCACTTACTCATCCTATTGATCTTTGACTAATCATTTCACACCTCTTTGCCTTATTTTCCCCACATGAAAAATGAGTTGATCCAGCTAAACTGACAGAACAGTTGTCTGACGTAGAAAGCATTCAATACATTTTAGCTGTTGTTTTTATTTTTTGACAATTTTAAGGTACATACTTAAGGTAAGCTGGCTGCCTGTTTTTGTACATAGTAGTTTATTGAAACACAGCCATGCCCATTCATTTAACTATTGTCTATGACTGTTTTCTTGCTGCAGTTGGTGTTTAGTTGAGGCAGACACTTTATGGCTCACTCACAAGCCTAAAATTTTTACTCTCTGGGCCTTTAAGATAAAGTTATCTCCCACCTACACTCCCATAATACCAGTACTTTTCTTTCTAGGTTTTAGTAACTGCAAAGTATTGGAACATTTGAATACTTCACATGTTATTATATGGTTATATATAATAACATAAATATTATATATTTACACCTCCCTAGGATGCAGTTATTAGAACATTGCACTTAGGCATACTAGAGCTCTAGTTTTTTTTTTTCTTTCTAGTTTTTCAGCTTGTGTTTTGTTTTGTCTGTGGTTTTCTAAGAAAGTCATTTACTCTCTGGATTTTAGTTATTCAACCCATAAAATTGAGGTCTACCTAGAGCCATATCTACCTGAAAACAGAGAACTGGACTAGATCAGGTATTTAATGGAGTCTGGATAATCATTTGGCAGCAGTAGGATTGAGGACATTCATTTATAATTTAGGTAATTGATCTAGATTATGGGTCAGCAAATTACATCCTGAGGGCCAAACTACCACCTGTTTTTGACAATGAAGTTTTATTGGAAGACAGCCATGCATAGCGTGTATATATTGTCACATTTACATTCTTGTTTTCTGCCTTCAGTAGCATAGTTTAGTAGTTGATTGCTTGGCTTGCAAATCTTAAAATATTTACCTTGCTTGGTTGATCTCTAATTGAGATCAGTGGTTTCAGCCTTGGGTGATTACTGTGGGGGATACTAGGCATACTTTAGAGACATTTTTGGATGTTGCAACTGGTGCCACTGACATATAGTGAGTAGAGGCCAGGGATGCTGTTAAACATTCTGTAATGCACAGGACATCCTCCCAAAATGAAGAATTATCCACTCCCAAATGTCAGTAGTGCTGAAAACTACCTGATCTAAATCTGTGGTTCTCAAACTTTAGCTTACATAAGAATAACTTGGAGGGCTTGTTAAACTATAGGTTGCTTGACTCATCCCAGTTTCTGATTCAGTGGGTCTAGGGTGGGGCCTGCAGTTTTGCATTTCTTCCAGGTTCCCAGGTTATGCTGATGCCTCTGATCCAAGTACTCGAGAACAACTTGATCTAGATGACTTTTGAAGTTATCAGATATAATGAGCTCCCTTGTATAATGCACATCCATGTTTTTGGCCCAAACTTAGGGGGAAAATGTTTTAAGTTTTTAATTCAAATTTTTGTTTGTATTTAGGTAGTTTTTTTTTTTTTTGTATTATACAGGAATTTTAGCAATTATTTTGTAACATTATGGTACAAGAAATTTTATGTATAAAATTTTCTTATACTAAAAAAATAGATTATTGTATTCCAGGGTATTATTTTGCATATGGATATCATTATTGATTTCTAGAGTTACACTTTTAATTCATAAGCATAAATAAAAGAATTAAAAACATTTATATAGATACAGAATTAGTACTCTGTATAATACACATCCTTATTTGCCCCCACAAATTTGGGCACAAAAGTGTGCATTATAGATGGCAAAATACAGTATGTCTATTCCTTTGATTCTTTGATTTTGTGATATTAAATACTGTTTCATTTTTATGAGTTAGGAAAAACTAAATGATGCCCACAGTAGAAAATGTTGTTTCATGACTCTATGCCTTTGAGCCCCTTTTTTTGAGTCCCTTTGGAAAACTCCTATTTATCTTTCAAAATCCGTCTCCTGCATTTTACCAATAACATCTGTGCCCACTTCTTATGTATCTTGTGCCTGTTTCTCTTCTTTTGTCTTATGTCAAATTGTCAATAATCATTTTAAATGTTTTTTCACCATACTGTCAGCTCTTTGAATAACTGCCTGGGTCTTAACCATCTGTTCCTACAGTATCTAGTAAGAAGTGCTCAGTGAATTGTTTCTGAAGAAATATTATGAATATTGGCTGTTATGCTACAAATAAATGTAGTAAAATTATAAATTGTTATGTATTTTAAGCATCTGCCATTTGCTTACATGATTTTGAATAATCTGTCATTGAGAGAATAAAAATTGGACTGTTTTATTGAATTGAGGGTTGTAACTTCAAAGTGACCCATTTATAGAAAGTACAAATGGACCCACCCTCTGGTTTAGCTTTTGTAGAGGGCAGTGTGAGGTAAGGTGGCAAAATATAGGGCTTGAGACCAAGATCTTTGTAAAATTTGAGTGTTTATACTGAAATGCTATGTGTCACTCTTCCTAGTATGGTTTCACTCTCAAACTGTTTTTTAAGGCAGATATTTAAATTTCAAATTAATATTATTTACCATGTTAAATCATTAATCATTGACTTTAATAAGGTGTTTGAAATAATTTCAAGAAGCAGCCTGGCAAAATTAACAGAATAATTGAACCTGCCTTTATACGTATATGTGTTTATAGAGGAATAATTGAGATAGAAAGGATGAAAATATCAAGTTGTGGTAAAGAAAAGCAGAAAACTTTTCAGGTTATGGGCACCTTACTGGCTTTAGAGTTAGGTTCCAGTTTTCTGTTTGTTTTTCTTCCCTTTGCTGGATTCACCCTGGTGTGAGGATTCTTTAATGATTGAGCTATAATAGAAAAGTGTTAATGAGAGGAAAGCTTTGTCTCTTGTGCCCTCCTGGTTCTCATAAGGGAAAAATAGTGGTTGAACTTTTTTTTAAAAGTCAATTTTAGTTGTATCTTTTGGCATCTAGTTAAAGTGAAGTGTAGATACAATTGAGCATTCTATATTTAGGTTTAATGGGGAGGGATAATAACATTAGCATCTACTTTTTTTGGTTTATTTTATTTTATTTTTTTATTATATATTTTCATTTATTTTTTTAAGACTTACTGGGGTGACATTGGTTAATAAGAATTACGTCGGTGCCAGGTGTACAATTCTACAGTGCATTGTCTATATATTGCATTATATGTTCACCATCCAGTGGCAGTTCTCTTTCCATCATCATATATTTGGCTCTCACCCCTCCCTCCTTTTGATTGCTTTGTATGTGGCTGATACTGGGCTAGGCTCATAATCTACAGTGATGCTGTGTTGGGATCCAATGATAACAGTTCTTCGTAGTTTTTATATGTCTTGTGAGCAAAGGCACTGACTCCTTTTGTTTTTAAGTATGTTTGTGTAGTGAGCAGCCTTGAAAGATAGACATAGTGTCTCCCTCTGGAGCAAAGGGCAGGCATACATAATATTCATTTTAGAAGACTTGGATTCTCTAGGTTCTGGGTTTCTTTTCTGTAATGTAGTCCACTGCATGTGCAGGTGTCACTTGGCCTACTTTGTGCTTCCCTGTGGAAAATGGGTCTGGTAACTGCAAGAAAATGCTGATAAGCTGACGACTACTGATACTGCCATGATTCATAAAGTTCATTTTATCCAACCCAGCAGTTAAGGTCTTCTGCCAATCACCATTGAAACTGGTAGGCTGACTTGTTAGTTTTTAAGTAAGGTAAAAATCTCAGCTTCTTCACTGCTCTTAACAGTTTTGGTAACAGGAATGGAATGTTGACAGACACTTGGCTTCTGGAAGAGGAAAGGTGAGGGCCTCATGGCAGTTAACCAGCCTCATGGGCTGGTTAACAGGATTTGAGGAAAGTCCATGGGAATTGGTAGCAAACATGTTGACCAAATTGTTAAGTGGCTCTCTCTTTTATTGCCTGTTAATGAGGAGGAATTAGGGAAGTGGTTGCAGACTGAGTACTAGGAAGTGTGGAGTTCAAAGACAGCTGCCTCAGCATTCCTCTGGTTGTTGCTTACTCTCAACAACTCTAAAATATCCTCTCTGTTAGGGGGAATTGTTTTCACTAATCTATTAGTCAGACTCAGCTTCAGATTTTACCCACTGTAACAGCTAGTACTAATATTTGTTGTGGCTGAGCAGAAGGTTATGGCTCTGATCAGACAGCACTTTACAGATGTGTGTACACCTACACTTAAATGTGAAAGGAGACAAATTTGCAACCTCTGTGGACAGAAAGCAAATTTGTTAGAATTTTCACTGGTTTGTCTGAGAGATGAGAAGATGGGGGTAAGTAATGTCTTATGGCTCAGCTGATCCTTTGGAGGAAACTATTCCCCATGTCACTGAAGCAAAGCCATTGACTCAGTGGGCTCCTCAATTCATAGAAGTTTCCCTAAGCCTGGGCCTGGTTCTCCAGTGGTTCAAACAAGCTTAAAGCTGATTGTGTCTGCTCATCTCTGAGGTGGTTCAGCCTCTTCAATAGCTAGGCACACTGATAATGGATGTGGTTGCTCTGTTCAGTGGATGGAAGTCAAGGCTGTTCTTATACCTCTGGCCAGTACTCTTCCTAATGAAACTTGTATTTCTCCTGATCTTTGGCCTGTTGCCACTGGCTTAGCTATTTGGTCTGCCACTTGTAAACTCTAAGTGGTAGTTTATAAGTGGTAAATTAAAGATAGTTCTTTCTGAAGCTGTGAACAATGGAAACAAATTATGGTTGCTGATCAGACTGCCTGGATTACTCATGTAGATGCCCGCAGTAAGGGCCTATTCTCTCATGAAGCCCACTGGACTCAAGCTTCTGATTGAACTTGCACTGCCCAGAGCCATCACTGTTGCCTAGCTATTGGTATTATATAGATGTGACAACGCATCAACTATCACAAACTGGGTGCAAAGTAAAGAACTCTTCTGTTTCTGATGTAAAAGGTACTATTGCATGCCATACTTGTGAGTCCTGCCAAAAGTTGACCTGTTTGTCAAATAATGAGAAGCTACCTTGCATGGGATATGACCCCTGCCTGCTTGAATTGAATACATTCGACCCCTGATCTGTCCTCAGAGGTATCAGTGGTGCCTCACTGCTGTTGACACTTTTTCTAGTTATGGTGGTTGTGTTCTTGTCCAATTAGGTGATTGGCCATACCACTGTGGCTTTTGAAACTAATCTGTGTTACTCTTTTGGATTTTCTGGACCATTTACAGTCTGATAATTATGTACTTTTAAAAATTTATTTTATTTTATTTATTTTTTTTTATCACAAAAGCCACTCAACAGTGAGCTGATAGTCAAGATATTTGAGAGACCTTCCATTCTCTCAACCATCTAAAGTCATCTGGTATGTGGATGAATGTTGAATGTTGGAACAAGTTTCCTCCTTAGTAAGTCAGTATGGTCAGTGGATGCAGCTAACCCCTGAAAGGGATCATCTCATCTTGGTCATTTCCTGGGTAATGATCAGGGTAGAAGTGGTGGTAAGTTATAGCCCTATTTTGAAAATTTAGGATTTCATCTTGACCATTTCTGGGCATGATGCTTCTTTTTCTCCCCTAGTAGCAACCCAAGCCCAGCCTGTTGATAACACCTTCTATATGGCACCTCTCTAAAAGATGTCCTAGGGGATTCAAACTTTATTCTGGTTCAGCCACCTGGATTCTCTTGTTGGGTTGACATGGTCCTAGATCATAAGGATAATGACCATTTGGTTGAGTACACTGCTTGCTGAGTCCTTCTATAGTGGTCCATGTGGGTCAGTGGGGACCATAATTGGGTTTTCATAGGTTTTATAAAAATTCCCTTGTCTTAACCTAACATTTCCAGATGCAAGGCCTGAGTGTGAATAGGAGATGATTGGAAAAAAGATGAAGTTATAGCTACTGGAATGGGACATACTGATTTTGTGACAGTGGAGGGAAAGCAACAGTCTTGACACCTGGGGAGGGAACACCTTAGATCCCAGAAAGTTTGGGTAAGGAAAAGACATTAATGTTCTTTGTCTTTCAAAACCAAACCTTGCTCCTGAAGGAAAATGCTCTGGTGTGGTGCTTCCAAGCTATCATAGGCACATTAAATTTAGTTGACTGCTGGATCTGCCATCTACCTACAATTAGACTATTCTGATCATCATTTGATTGTCATTTCCCTTAACCTTACTGAGCAATCTATTTGAAACAGCAGGGATTGGCCTCAGATCCTCTAACTTCCATGTAAAACCCCTGTCAACTCCTCCTGTGTCTACCTTACCCTCATTTATTACCTTCACTCAGAGATTCTGTGGGGCAGATTTCTGGTGGCCTGGATAAATCGGAAAGTTTGGACTGACTGCCCTCATTTAGTCCTTTCAAATGCAAGAATTAAAATCAGTAATTTGAGCTGAACTGGGAACCTTAAGGCCTGCTACCTGGCTGGGAGACCATGTTGGGACACAGGTTGACAGTGCTTTTCAGACTGATGTAGGTCCCACTAGGAAGGACCCAACAATTATAAACAACTTAGTCTTTCTAGGTGTACTATCTCTGCCCCCAGGACTGTATTACTTGTGTAGAAGCCAGGACTTAACTTGCCTCCCCTCTAAAAATATGGACTCTTGCACCTTTTTGAGGTTTTTAAGGCAATACCACCAGTAAATCTTGTAGCCTTCAGCTGATTGTGGAGATCTCTCCAAAATGAGGCTATCTTTGGTTTCTTGAGGAAGCTCCTTGCAGTGATAACTGATTCGTTATTTATGTACATGATCTGGATGGTTATATGTATGAGGGAAGTCATTCAGTTAGAGTAAGTGCTTTTTTCCCGATTTTGTAGCTGAAGTGATCAATGACACACTTTGCCCTGGAAATCATTCAGGTTAGAGTTGTTGGGTGATATAGATAATATCCATCAGGATTCCATCTTGACCATTTCTGGGCATATGCTTCTTTTTTTTTCTCCTAGCAGCAACCCAAGGCTAGCCTGTTGGTACACCTTTTATGTGTCAAGATGATAAAATTGTCACTGTTTGCAGATGACATGATACTATAGGTGGAAAACCTAAATAATCCACCAAAATTAATATAATTAATAAAATAATTCAGTAAAATAGGATACAAAATTAATATACAGAAATTTGTCATGTTCCTGTACACTTAAAATGAACAATCAGAAGGAGAAATGAAAATCCCATTCACAAATGCATCTAAAAGAATAAAATACCTAGGAATAAACTTACTTAACCAAGGAGGTGAAAGACTTCTACTCTGAACACCGTAAGACATTGAAGAACAAAATTGAAGAGGACACAAATCGTGAAAGACTTTATCATGCTCATGGATAGGAGGGATTAATAGTGTTAAAATGATGATACTACCCAAAGCAATTTACAGAGTCAGTGCAATTCTTATCAAAATGCCCATATCATTCTTCTCAGAACAAATAGTCCTAAAGTTTATATGGAACCATAAAAGACGTGGAATAGCCAAAGCAATCTTGAGAAAGAATAAATTTGGAGGTATCAATGCAATCTGATCTCAAACTGTACTACAAGACTGTAATAATCAAAACAATGTGGTACGGGTACAAAAACAGACACATAGATCAATGGAAGAGAACAGAGAGCCCAGAAATAAACCCTTACTTAATATGGTCAACTAATCTATGTCAGAGGAGGTAAAAATATACACTGGATTAATGACAGTCTCTTCAATATATGGTGTTGGGAAAACTGGACCACTCTCTTACCCTATATGTAAAAATAATCTCAAATGGGTTAAAGATTTAAATGGATGGGTTGAAACCATAAAACCCCTAGAAGAAAACATAGGAGGTAAACTATCTGACATTAGTCTGAGTAATATCTCTTTTGGACATGTCTCCTCAAGCAAGGGAGAAAAAATAAACAAATGGGGTTACATCAAAATAAAAAGCTGCACAGTGAAGGAAACCTTAAACAAAACAAAAAGACAACCTAGTGAATGGGACAATGTATTCTCAAGTGAAATATCCAATAGGGATTTGGTATACAAAATAGATAAGAAACATACAACTCAATAACAAACAAACAGAAGTTAACCCGATTGAAAAATGGGCAGAGAACTTCAAAGACATTTCTCCAAAGAAGACATATGAAAAAATGTTTAACATTACTAATCATCAGGGAAATGCAAATCAAAACCACAATGAAATATCACCTCACTTAACCCAGAATGGGCATTATCAAAAAGTCAACAAATAACATGTTTCTGAGAATGTAGAGAAAAAGGAACTCTTGTGCACTGCTGATGGGAGTGCAAACTGGTGCAACCCTTGTGGAAAACAGTATAGAGATTTCTCAAAAACTAAAAACATATATACGATATGACCCATCAATTACTCTTGTGGATATTTATCCAAAGAAAATGAGAACACATTAAAAAAGATATATGCACCCCTGTGTTTATTATAGCCTTATTTACAATAGCCAAGATATGGAAGCAACCTGATGTCTTATCCATAGCTGAATAGATGAAATGGATGTCAGGGGTGTGTTTGTTCACATACGTGCACACAGGAATATATTATACAGCAATGAAGAAGAATTAAATCTTGCCATTTGCAGGGTATTATGCTAACTAAGTGAAATAAGTCAGGCAGAGAAAGACAAATGTATGGTTTCATTTGTATGTGGAATCTAAAAACAAAATGAAAAAAAAAAAAAGACAAAAACAGTTGAAAACAAATAAACAAAACAAAAACAGACTCACAGAAATGGAGGCCAAAGGGATGGTTACCAGAAGGGAAGGGGGTGGAGAGATGAGTGAAAAAGGGAAGGGAAATATAGTCAATAATATTGCAATAAATTTACACCCTGACTGATGATTACTAGAATTAGTGGGGTGATCACATTGTAAGGTATAAAAATGTCAAATCACTGTGTTGTACACTTGAAACTATAATAATATAAGCAAATCAGCTCGTATACCAACTGCATTTAAAAAATAAAAATAAATGATGTAGTTTTTAAAAAATAAAAACAACTTTCATGAAGTGAATAGAAAAATTTCATGAATTTTAAATAAAAAATGAAATTTCAAAGAAATAAGGATGTGGTTTACTTTTCTTTGGTTCATTCCTCCCCCTTTCCCATGGGGGAATATGTTTCCCTTCCTCTATCATGATTATAGTAGTGGAAAAAATTAGTACTGCTTGTTACAAGGTTGCCTTTTAAGAAACGAATAAAAATATAACAAGAACAACAAAAAGACCCCCCAAAACAAAGCTGCATTTATTTTATTTTTTTATTTTTTATTCCTTCACCCTGTTGTAGCTTTGTGAAATACAAAAAGACAGAACAATGAAGTTTTTCTTGTGCCCTTTGATTTACCAAGGCTGATACAGGGATCAGAAGAGGAAAAAACTGGGTTTCATTGATTTAACATGAAGCTGTCTTTACATGTCAGTTGGGTTTGTATTGGGATACTTAGTACTTAAGCAAGAGATTATCCTGTCACATATATTTTTTTTACTTCACTTTTACATTTATCAGTTTCAGTATTTTGTTAGTGTAAATCTACATGCGAAGTAATTTTGCTTCGTTTTTTGAGACTACTGTCAGCTTTGGAAAAATTACTAAGGTCTTAGTAGTGGGACTTGAAATGAAAGTAATGATGTGGCAGAAGTAATAGAACTGATTCCAGGTAAGGCAGACAAGCCTCAAGTTGATACATATGTTCTTTGTTTTAAACTACATTTTATTTTATTTTAATTCATTTTTATTGTTAGACTTATTGGGGTGACATCTGTTAGCAAGGATTACATTGGTTTCAGGCATACAATGCTACAGTGCATTGTCAATTTGATGTATAATAAGTTCACCACCTAATGTGACTTCTCTTTCCATCACCTCATTGTATTTTAGAAGAAGAAAACATTACTTAGTGATAAGTTTGGGATAATATAATAATAAATATTTTGCCAAAGCTGACTGGATGTTTGATGAAATTAAATAATCATGTTTTTTAAGTGTGATAATGTATTGAGTTATATTATTTTAGAAAGGAATACTCATCCTTTAGAGATATATACTGAAATATTTATGGATAAAATGGGATGATGTCTGAAATTTACTTCAGCACTATCTGGGAGGGATTTGGAGGTGGGGTTGATGAGAAGTGAAACAAGATTGGCTGTAACTTGGCAATTGTTGAAGAGGATACTGTGTTCATGGCTGTTCATTTTACTCTTATCTCTACTCTTGAATATGCTTGAAATTTTCCACAGTAAGCAAGAAAGATGTTCTGCCAAAATAAAAATGACCGTGGAAATTGTAAGCTTTACTATATCTTTATGTTGTAATGGGGCATAGGGTTAGAATAGTGGTGATGAGATTATTATAAGAAGGTCACAACAGCAATCATAGTAATGTTATGTAATCTCAGAATTTTACCAAAGTAGGTGGTGAAATTTTGTCTATATTTGTTGTCACTGAAAAATTTTAAGTAGTTTACTAGTTAAATTTTAGTATTTGTAAAAATCCTTAGTGGTAGTCCTGAAATAAAGTTTTCTTAAAGCTAATCAATTTTCTAACCAAGATAATAGGTAGAAACTTTTAAGGAATTAACTTCATGTGCTAAATTTGAGTAACTGACAACAAGTGTTATTTTGGCATAGAAGTGCCAATAACTTTTTTTTTAAACCAATATTGAAACAAAATCAGAAATCTAAGAAGGTACAAACGATGTATTAAGGGAAAAGAAAGGCCAGTTAGATGATGTGTCATTTTCTGTGTATATCGATATAATCTGTTTTTGCAATGATTTTTTACTTTTATTCTGCCTTTATTGTTCCATTAGAACAGCATGGGATGATGTTTAAATGTGACTTTGTTTGAAAAAACAGAAAAATGTTGTTTAAGTTGCTAGTCTTTCACTTAAACATACATGGGGAGTATGTTAAGTTAAAATGTGGATTATGCCAAAATGAAGTGTGTTTTTTATTGTTTATTAAGGATTTTGTTAGATCATCAATCTTACTTATAATCTAGAAGTAAGTAATTTAATTTGCTAAGGTGAAAATATTACTGTGCCAAGAAACAACCACATCATTTCCTGGCATGTTTTTTTAGATGATTTTAATTTCTTTACTTTTTAAAAAAATCTATGAATACTGTGTGTGTGTGTGTGTGTGTGTGTGTGTGTTTATAGCAGAGCCTTCATATTTTCATGGAATAGATCCTGAAGGTATACTGACTAAATACAGATACAAAGTCATCTTTTGATGAAAGGGAAGTGGTGACATATCTAGCTGGCCCTATGACTCAGCTCCACATGCGGTCTTCCTGAGTTTTTAAGAGATCTTCATGAAGATACCTCCAAGAAATTCTGTGCTGGCACATCTCATATTTACAACTACTATTTGTTACCCATGGGGAAAGTATGAAACTACACTGTAGAGGTTTTCATGGATCTAGGTTGCTCTTCCACCATTGCTTTAGTAATCTTAGATAGGATGATCTGAGGTTGTCCAACAAGGCATTTACTCAGAAATACCTATTCTTATTGGTATTGTCATATACATGAGGTAAAAGAGATGGGAATATCATGGAGTTTTGGTGGTATTAGTAGTAATGCTTGATAAATTCATAGCATCTTTAATTCTTACTGCTTTAAATTTGTAAGTATTATTTGTACTGAGAGTATATCAGACATTCAGGTGTTCAGTGACATCATATGTGAGGATGTGAGGAATACAGAGAAATATATATTACCTGACATTGTCTTCATTCATATTTTAACTCAACAAAAATTTATTGAATACCTGCTCTGTGCCAGGCGTAATACTAGGTAATTGGGAGATGACTACTTCATAAGGTAACGAATACAGCTAATAAAATTTTACCTCTTTGTGACTCAATGATTTACTCTAGACTTATATAGAATTTCTTTTCCCACCACATAAAGGCTCTGTGTTACCTACTCTTACTTCTGAGTTCTGATTTTCTAATTCTTTCAACCATTTTCATCACTTGGTTGCTTTCTTCTAGATGTGTTTACTTGTTAATGGCACATTTTAAAGCAAAGCTGGGAAGTGAACATAATATTCCAAATGAGGTTTGGAGTAGAGTAGAATGGCCTCTCCCCTAATTTTACACATTACATTACTATTATTGCAATCACCTTACAATTTTGATATGTATTTAATGGGATAACATAAAATGCTACATGAGTGGGTAAGGCATATCTTCCTCATTCTAAATTTAATTATTTGAAGTTTTCAAGCTAAGTGGAGAACTTAATCTTTGTTAACTTCTGTCCCTCTACCTGCTGTTAATCATTTGTCTACAAATTTGTTCCACATCAAATTTTTCTTATATTTCCTTTGGCTTCTGTATCTCCCTTTCTACTCGTTCCCTCTTCTCAACCAATTTCCAATTTAAAACCTTACTGAGTTTATCAATTTAAAATACCCTTCATTGAACTCTATATTTTATCATGAATCCTTCCTATTTCTCTCTTCATTTTTCCCCATACATGTTACGTGTTAATATACCTTGAGGGTCTGTCCTTGTTCCCTCTTCCTTTCCACTCTACTCCATCACATATGACCTCTTTGGATATTCTTCTTTGGTTTTAACTATCCATTATGTATGTGCTATTGACTCCCAAAATATCAGCCTTATTCTTAACTTCTTTTGAATCTCATATTCAATTACTTATATAGGATGTAGGTCAAGTTCATTGGCATGGCTAAAAAAAAGCTCTTTGTGTTTTGGCCTGTTAGTATATACTTTTCCTTATATGACTTTATGTAGCCTATACCTTTCTCATTTTATAGTGATGTTTTGATGCTTGTAATCTTCTTGAACTTAACATTTCATGTCTCTTTGCCTTTGTCAGTTTTCCCATTGCCTTTTAGTCTTCTTTTTACCCATTAGGCTCTGAATAGGCATTATCTTCTATGAAGGCTTCCCTGACACTTAACTTGCTCCCTCCTCTGTATTTCTCATTATCATTCATACATCTCAGCTATCACATTACTTTGTAAATATTTGTTTATTTGTTTATCTTACTAATTTATGAGTTTCTTACAGTCAGGAACTAGATCTTATTCATTATAGTATTTCTAATACCTAACACACTTGGCACATAGTGTGTTCTAACTGAATATTAAACTGAACGGAACTGGTTAGTTTTGAGCTTATTGAAATAAGATAAAGTAAGATGAGAAGGGTATGACTCAGTCTTTGGATTCTGATTTTGTTATCAGAATATAAGCTATTTCGGTTTTGTCACTTGCATATGTAACTGAACATCAGTGTGTTAGTTAATACTCTCTGAGTGCCCTATGATTTGGAAATGTGTCATATTCACCTTTGTATTGCTAGTATCTAACAGAGCGCCTGCCAAATGTCAGGCTACCAGTGTTTATTGAACTAAAGCAAATTAAGTTGAAATTAGATGAAGGCATTCCTGCTGCAATACTATGTGATTGGTAACATTTGTCTTTACTACTGTATCTTATCTTTAAGACTTAATCAGAGAAATTTTGTCAGTTGCCTATTGAAATCCAGATTTAGTAACTACGTTGTATTCTGACATGCAAATCAAATTATCAAAAAATATTTTGGCATCATTTGTTCATAATGGTCATACTTCTAAGGATTTATAGGTAAACATTTCTTAAGAATTTGTTCTAAAAATTGGCACTAATTAATGGCAAAGTAATAGGTATGTAACTGTTAATTTTTCTCCTTTGAAGTGGTCCTAGCATTTCGCCTAGCACATCCCCAAAGATGTCCTGTTGGTTTTGTGGGTCTCATTGGCAAAATTTTAATGTACCATTGCGGGTTCTTGGTGCAAGAGATATAATTACAGATTCAATAAGTTCAGTGAACACCAAGTAGGATTAATATAAAAAAAGTCACACATAGACACATTACAGCCAAACTATTGAAAAGTAAAGATAAGACAAAAGTCTTAAAAACATTTAGAGGAAAAAAAGCATTCCATGAAGAAACAATGGCAAGAATGGTAATTAACTTCTCATCGGAAACATTGGAATACAGAAACAATGGAATGCTATCTTTAAGTACTGAAAGAAAAAACTGATCAAAAGTGAAAGTGAAGACATTTTCAGAAAATAAAACCTGAGCAAATTTGTTGCCAACAGACTTGCACATTATAAGAAATACTAATGGGAGTTCTTTAAGCTGAGAAGAAACAGTACCAGATGGAAATGTGCATCTTTGGAGGAATTGAAGAGCACTGAAAATGGCCTATACATGGGTAAATATAAAAAAATTGTATCTCTTTTCATAATTTCTTTAAAAAACAATTGACTAACAAAAATAACACCAATGCATTGTGGAGTTTTATATTTTATGTAGAGGTAAAATATGTGACAATAGTCGCTGAAAGAAAAGTAAATAGAGTCTCTTGTAAGGTTCTAACATTATATGGGATTTGGTAGTAATATTAACTCAAGATAGACTGATAACTTATGGATGCATATTATAATTCGTAGAACAACCAATAATAAATATAAGAAGTATAGTTAAAAAGCCAGTAGAGGAGATAAAATATATTGCTATAAATATTAATAGACTCAACCTTAAAGAATGCAGACAAGGAAGAACACTGAAGAAAAATAGTTGGGGTAGATTACAAACACAAGAGAAAGATGGTAGACTTAAACTCACCCATATCAATAATTATATTAAATGTATATAAACTAAACAGTAATCAAAAGGTAGAGACTGTCAGATTGGATAAAATTGAAAAACTGATTTATGTTTACAAGAGGGGCATTTGAGATATAAAGACCCAGTTCTGTTGGAAATAAAAGGATGAAAAATCTATGCCATGAAGAAACCAATTATAACAAAGCTGGTATGATTAATTAGTACCACACCAAGTAGACTTTAAGATAAGGGATATTTCTAGAAATAAAGACCTTCTGGCCCACTGCTTTTCTACTTCCTAATTTCCCTCATCTATAAATATCAGTTTATATTTGAGCTCTTGTGTTAGCCACTTTAATTTGTATTATTGTAAATCATTGTAATAGCCTTGCAAAATGATTGTTGTTCTTATTGTATGGATGAGAATACTGAGGCTTAGCAAGGTTAATAACTTTATTAATGTCAGAGAGGTTAATAACTTTCCTAATCTCACAGGACTAGTAAATGGCAAAGCTTGGATTTGAAGCCAATCTATTTTGATTCAGAATTGATTTTTAAATTAAATTTATTGGGATGACATTGGTTAGTAAAATTACATAGGTTCCAAGCACAGTTTTTTATTGTCTATGTGTTGCATTGTATTCTCACCACCCAGAGTCATTTCTTTTTCTATCACCATATATTTGAATTCCCCTCCCCCTTCCCAATCTCCCTCCCCCTTTTGCCTCTAGAGTTGATTTTTTTCACTGCACATTATTTCCTGCCAATATACTTTCCTGAAAAAGGACAGTACCTTACGCTTTGGACATTGGAAGAGCTCTCTTGAGTTAACCTACCTAGTTCCTCTTTCCCTTTTGAAATCCATTTCTCTTTAAGTCTTATAAGAATAGCTATATTCAGATGTTATCAGTAGGCTGTGATTGAGAGTTGGCATTATGATTTTACTATTTATCAGTACATTCAAAGATGCTTCTTTCTTGAAATCTTTGTTGACTACAGCCCCAAATTCCCCCAAGTAGTTGTTTATTCGTTTATTTTGATTAAGCTAAATCAGAGAGATGGAGTGGCTTAGATAATAAGTGTCCACTTGGAAAAAAGATATTGGCATCTTAGAGACTACTGTAAATTCCTTATAATAAATTGCATAATGCATGTTATTCTTTTGAGGTCTCTATCTATGCACACCAGCTGTCTTAATAAGACAGACTCAGAGACCTTGGAGTATCACTCTGAGATTTTCTGAAAAACAAAACAAAACAAAACAAAACAAAAAAAATTTTTTTCCAGAAATGTTCCAAAATAAAAAAAGGCTGTCTAGGGAAAGGTTAGAAAGAATTATCAGTAAGTTCCTAATTGATATTAACTGTGGATGTGGGTGGAGTGAGTCCGAGTTTATCTTCAGCTTCTCCACCTCTTCCCTGCAAGGTCCCCATTTCAGACCTTAGAGTTATAGACTATAAATTACCAATTTGTCTAGCCTTTTTCATCATATTTGTAGTTTCTGGTCAGACTGAATGGTTATAAATTATAATTTATTTATAGTAATACCATAAAAAAGTGAAGTATTATTTGTTTGTGCTTATTAAAGATTTTTACAAATGTCTGGATGTGCTTCATTGCCTGAAGTACTGTGAAGCTTGACAACAGGAGCTATGTCTTTTACCCACACTATTTCCAGACACTGCCTGGGGCATGGTAGGCACTCACTTAAATACTTTTTGATAGTTGTTTTATTATTACTTTTTAAATTATTGTTACTTAAAAGTCTTCTGTTAAAATTAGTGTCTGATGAAGTTCCTATATAGATGTGTTAAATGTTTGCCCCCTCTTGTGGATATAAAGGAGATTGTAAACTCTTACAATTAATCTGGTCTCTCATTTTTTTGTTATTATACGATGTACTAGTAAAATTTACCAAATTTCCCACTTATTGGAGGGCTATTAATCCATACATTGTTATCAACTCAATAAATATTTTAGTTTACATACACATAAAGCAGGAAGTAATTTTTTTTAATGTCCAGGATACAATTTATCTATTACTACTTAATATAGAACTTAATAGCATTTTTGAGCACATCCTATTTACTTTTCTATATATAAATTACATGAATCATGAAATAACTTCTTTTTTAATTCAAAAACAGAAATGATGATATATTTGGATATATGTAAGAGAGTTATTCAGAGTATTATTTCCTAAAGGTGTTAAGCATTTCTTGTTTTGATAAAACTAAAAATAGAAGCTTAATTTGTTTACCTTCACAGCTTTTGAAGTCAGAGTACTTGGCTAAACAGTTTTTAAAAAAATACATAATATTTTTATTCTAAAGAATTAATGCAAATGAGACAGTAAGCAACTGGGCCTTGCGAATGCTTGATATGGAGAAAAATAATTTCCACACGTACATAATCTAGCCTTTTTAAAATATTCTTAGAGACTTTCGTATTTCTTCAGTCTCTTCATTTTCTATTTATTTCTATCATTAATAGTAGAAGTTTGACTTTCATTTTGAGACTGCTTTTGGAATAGAAACAATATTTTTACCATTTCAGAAGAAGCATTTGTGCTCTATGTGCCAAAGACAAATAGCATGCAATAAATGTGCACTATAGTGTGGGTGTTGGATTCTCATATAGCTTACTTACTAGACAGGTTACTTCTGAAACCAGTCTAGCCGTTATCATGTTCCTTTCCTTTATTTAACATAAAAGATTATCCTTTATTTTCCTCATTGTAAAAAAATAGTGAATATGTTTGGTTTCATATTCTTATTCTTAAATAAATGATAGCATAGTACATACTACACAAACTTATACAACTTTATTTTTTCTCACTCAAGGATATATTCTGGAGATCTCTTTATTGTAATATTTAGAACAGTGGTTCATTTTTTTAATAACTGTATAGAGTACACTTATTTTTTAAAATGTAAACTGAGACATAGTATTTCACTCCAAACTAATGGTGTTGCTGATCAGCAAACCACCCTGTAATTTAGTGGCTTAAGACAACAGTTTTCTCTCATTCAGGTATTTGCTGTGAGTTGACTGATCTAGGCTGTTTGTCTGGGTGGCTCTGCTTCAAGTTATTGGACTTGGCTCCTGAGTAGTTGAGCTCAGTTATGTTCCATGTGTATTCATTCTAAGATCTTCTTAAGGGACTGCAGATAACCCAGTAATTACCTGGTTTCACATCTGTGTTGATGATACAAATGTAAGAGGGCAAGCAGAAACTCATGATACGTATCTCTAAAGACCTAGGCTCAGAATTGTCATAATGCCACCTTGAGTCATGTTCCATTTACAGAGTCCAGTCATATATACAAGCTCCAAAGTTATCTTCTTAATGTGGTCTTTTCTGACCATCCTTCCCAATGTTTCCTATCTCCCTTTCCTGCTTTAATGTTAAAGTTATCACTGTCTTAAATTCATGTGTGTATTTAAACTTTCTTGTCTATTGTCTTTATCTTCCTTTTACTATGTATGTATAATGAGAGCAGGGTTTTCTTATTTTTATTCACTCACTGTATCCCCAGCACCTACAACAGTGCCTAAAGCATAGTTGATGCTCAGTAAATATTTGTTTAGTGAATAAATGAAGGCATGAAGTGAAATAGGGTTGAGGAGACCTATCATTAATTTTTATTCCCATTGCCCTTTTTTAGTTTTTGTGGTATGCTTTTATAAAATAAAATGCACAAATCTTAAGAGTTATAGTTGGATAAATTTAAAGAAAAGTATACTCTTGAAACCATAGCTTCAGTTAAGATATGGAATACCGCTACCACTCTAAAAAGTTTCCTCTTGTCCCTTTCCTGTCACTTCTCCACCTACAGAAGCAATTACTGGTTTTGTTTTGTTTTGTTTTGTTTTTTACCATAGATTAGTTTTTTTCTAGTTTTAAATATCATCTCTATGGAATCATATAGCATATACTTTTTTGTATTTTCTACTTGCATTCAACATAATGTTTTTGAGATATACCCTTTTTGATGCATGCATCAGAAATTCTTTTTTTTTTTTTTTTTTTTTTTTTTTTTTTTTTTTTTTTTTTTTTTTTTTTTTTTTTTTTTTTTTTTTTTTTTTTTTTACTGTTGAGTAGTAGTCCATGGTATGAATATACTACAATTTATTTATCTGTTCATATGTTGATGGATATTTGGGTGGTCAGTAACTTTTGATGGCCACAGATAAAGCTGATAATAACATTCTTGTACAAATCTTTTGTGGACATTTCATTTTATGAAGGTTATTAGTTCTTTTGAATACTAGGTTGTAAGATAATGTATTAACTATTTGAGAAAGTACTTGACAATTATTCAAAATGGTTTACCATTTTAGAATTTCACAAGCAATGTATGAAACTTGTTAGTTAAGGTTTTTTTGTTTTATTTTATTTTTTGAAAGTTAGTTTATAAGTATTATTCCTAAGAAGCAGTGTGGTAAGAAAAAGAATAAGGACACCAGAATCAATCCAAGGTTGGAGAAATAACTTGAATATTAAAGCAGTCTTGGTCTCTGAGAACCAGGCTCCAAACTAAGGAGAATATATATAGTAGTTTCCCCTTATCCATGGTTTCACTTTTCGTGGTTTCACATTGCTGTGGTTTCATTTACCTGCAGTCTATTATCTTCTGAAAATATTAAATGGAAAATTTTATAAATAAACAATTCATAAGTTTTAAATTGCATGTTGTTCTGAGTAGTATGATGAAATCTTGTGCTGTCCCACTCTGTCCCATCCACGATGTGAATTATTTCTTTGTCCAGTGTATCCATACTACACTGTACATGTTACTCTACCATTTAGTCACTTAGTAGCTTTCTTGATTATCAGATTGACTGTCATGATATCACATTGCTTGTGTTCAAGTAACTCTTGCTTTAATAGTGGCTCTAAAGCCATTTACATAACTTTTATTACAGTATATTGTTATAATTGTTCTATTTTTAGTTATTGTTAATCTCTTAGTGCCAGATTTATGAATTACACTTTATTATAGGTATGTATGTGTTGACCAATAAAGGTCTGAGGCTGTAAAATAAATTAAAAGTTTATTTGGGGTCTTAAGAGGTTTTGAATTCGGGAGACACAGATTCAGAGGAGGACCTGAAATGTCCTTTGGGGAAGACAAAGCCAGAGCTTATAAAGGCTAAAACCACAAGTTTTTAACAAAAGAAATGTTTTCCTGTTGGTTGTCTAACATGAAGTTCAAAAAGGATTGGTCATGTTCAGGTGGTAAGATTCTGAGCTAAGCAAGTTCCAGGATGTACTTCTAAGACAAGCACAATTTGCACAGTTCCAAAAGTTCAAACCTCATTTAGGTTATCTGTGCAAATGAAGGATGTTGGCTGATGAAACAGATTGGTTCCTTTCAAGATGAAGAATGCAGATGGTCTCGTTACCATGATATGGAGAAAGTTCAGGATGTGTTTTCATGGCTGGTTCAAAAGTCATGAGTATGACAAGCATAAGGCAAACCTCACTGTGTCCTCCCAGCTCCATTTTAGTTACTTGGACATAAATGACTATCATGGAACTTTCCATTCACATAATTATAGGAAAAAACAGTATATAAAGGGTTCACTTTTGCACAACTGGGAGGATATAATATTAATACTTGATAATGATAACGATAACTATTACTGGTATTTATTATGCTATACTTTTGTTATTATTTTAGAGTGTACTCTTTCTACTTAATAAAAAGTAATTTGCTCTAAAATTGTATGTTGTGTAAATCTGACAGGATCCTCATCTGTTGCATTTCTTAGTTCCATCATTTTCTCTGTACTTGATTTAATCTTGTATTGTTTGGATTATCTTGGCCTCTAAGCATACAAAATCCACTGCTAATGTTGCCAGTAAGAGGCCACATCTAGTGATTGTCGTGGAAATGAGACCCCTCCTTCAAGACTGGGGCAGGGTGGCTGTTTTATCTAATGTGCAGAAACCCACACAAGGAGTCAAGGAGAATGAAGAAATTGAAAAATATATTCCAAACAAAAGAAGATGATAAAATCTCTGGAAAAGATCTTATTAATAATAAAACAGAGATAAGTGATTTTCCTGATGAAGAGTTCAAAATGATGCTCATAAAGATGCTCTCCAAGGTCAGGAGAGCAGTGAACAATGTGAGGATTTCAACAAAGACATAGAAAACATGAAGTACCAAAGATAAGAACTGAAGAATACAATAATTGAACTGAAAAGTTCCATAATGGGGTTGTCAGAAGCAGATCAGATGAAGTATTAATAGAAGAAAGGAGCAATGAACTCAAAGACAGGGCGGTGGAGTCATCCAATTAGAGAAAAAGAACAAAGAACAAAAAAGAATGAAGATAGCTTAAGGAACATAAGAGGCAACATCAAGCAGACCAGTAGTTCTAGAGGTAGAGAGTGAAGGGGAGAGAGAACTTATCTGAAGAAATAATGGCTGAAAACTTCACTATCCTGGGGAAGGAAAAATGACATCCAGATCCAGGAGTCTCAGAGAGTTTTAAAGATAATTCAAGGAGACCCAAACAAAGATACATTATAATTAAATTGTCTTAAAAGCAGCAAGAGAAAAATATCTCATTTTGTACAAGAGAAACCCCATGGGACTATAAGCAGATTTTTCAGCAGACACTTTGCAGGTCAGAAGGGAGTGGCACAATATATTCAAAGTGCTGAAAGAAAAAACTGCTAACTAGGAATACTCTATTTGGCAAACTTGTCCTTCAGAATTGATGGAGAGTTTCCCAGACAACAAAAGCTGAAAGAGTTCATCATCAATACATAGGCCTTATAAGAAGTGTTAAAAGAACTTCTTTAAGCTGAAATGATAGAGTGCTAATTAGTAACAGGAAAACATGAAAGTATAAATCTCACTGTTAAAGGTAAATATCTAGTTGAATTCAGGGTAATCTAATGTTGTAATTGCAATGGGTTAATCACTTAAAAATCTAGTATGATGAGTAAAAGACAAAAGTGGTAGAAGTAACTATAATAATTTGTTAATGGATACACAAGATAAAAATGTAAATTATGACATCAGAAACAAATGGGGGGTACAGTGAAAATGTAGAGATCTAAAATGCATTCAAATTTAAGTTGTTATCAACTTAAAATAGACTGTTACATATATAAGATGTTTGATGTAAGCAAAAGCCCATAGTGGATACTCTAAGGAGAAAGGAAACTAAGCATATCACCACAGAAAAGCATCTAATCACAAAGGAAGAGAGCAAGAGAAGAAAGGAACAAAGGAATTATAAAACAGCCTGAAAACAATGAACAAAATGACAATAAGTACATACCTATGAATGATTACTTTAAATGGACTGAATTCTCCAATCAGAAGGCACAGCTTGGCTTAATGGATATAAAAAACAGGACCCAGCCATATGCTGCCTATATGAGACTTAACTTTAGCCTTAAGGACACAAACAGACAGAAAGTGAAAAGATTGAAAAAGAGATTCTATTGCAAATAGAACCCAAAAGAAAGATGGGGTTGCTATACTTGTATCACACAAAATAGACTCTAAGCCAATGCAAGGACTTTAATAAGACACAAGGAAGGTCATTATATAGTGATAAACATGTCAGTCCACCAAAAGAATATAACATATGGGAGTTCCCTGATGGTGTAGTGGCTTAAGGCTTCGGCGCTGGCGCTGTCAGCGCTGTGGCCTGGGTTCGATTCCCAGTCAGGGAGCTACCCACATACCAAAAAGCAAAAAAAAAAAAAAAAAAAAAAAAAAAAAAAAAAAAAAAAAAAAAAAAAAAAAAAGAATATAACATATGTAAATATTTATGTACCCAACATAGGAGCACCTAAATATATAAAGCAGATATTAACAGACCTAAAGGAATAAATAGATAACAATACAAATAATATTAATAGGAGGAAACTTTAATACCCCACTTCATTGATGTGTAGATTATCCGAACAGTTTCCTAATGATTGGTGATATTGAGCATCTTTTCAAGTGCTTGTTGGTCATTTGTGTATCTTTGGAGAAATATGTATTTAAGTCCTTTGCCCATTTTTAAATTTAATTGTTTGTCTCTTTGTTGAACTATAAGAGTTCCTTATGTAATCTGGATACTAGACCCTTACCAAACATGATACACAAATATTTTCTCCCATGATGTATTTTCTTTCTTTTCTTTTTCTTTTTTTTACTTTACTAAACAATGTCACTCCAATGCATTTAACAATTTATTATTATTATTATTATTTTTATTGGGGTGACATCTGTTAGCAAGGATTACATAGGTTTCAGGCATACAATTCTACAGTGCATTGTCAACTTGATGTATAATAAGTTCACCACCTAATGTGACTTCTCTTTCCATCACCTTATATTTAGCTTCCCCCCTCCTCTCCCACCCCTCCCCTTTCTCCCCTCCCTAACCCACTCATCCCCAAATAAACATTAAACTATTGATTGTATGGGTTATTTGTTTGTTCATTTCTTTTTTTCTTTGCTTTCAGTTTTATATTCCGCATATGAGTGAAGTCATACAGTTCTTTGTTATTTCTGTCTGGCTTATTTCACTAAGCATGATGATCTCCAGGTCCATCCATTTTGTCGCAAATGGCAATATTTCATCTTTTCTTATAGCTGAGTAATAATCCATTGTGTATATGTACCACAGCTTCTTTATCCAGTCATATGTCGCAGGGCACTTTGGTTGTTTTCATGTTTTGGCCACTGTGAACAGCGCTGCAATGAACATTGGGGTACATAAGTCTTTGCCGACAAAGGTTTTTAAGTTCTTTGGGTAGATCCCCAGAAGGGTTGTATGGTAACTCCATTCCCAATTTTCTGAGGAACCTCCACACTACCTTCCACAGTGGTTGTACCAACCAGTTTGCACTCCCATCAGCAGTGTACCAGAGTTCCTTTTTCTCCACATCCTCTCCAGCACTTGTTATTCCTTGTCTTGTTGATAACACCCATTGTGACAGGTGTGAGGTGGTATCTCATTGTGGTTTTGATTTGCATTTCCCTGATAGCTAATGAGGATGAGCATTTTTTCATATGTCTGCTGGCCATTTGTATTTCTTCGTGGGAGAAGTGTCTGTTTAGTTCTTCTGCCCACTTTTTAATTGGGTTGTTCGTTTTTTTGTTGTTAAGTCTTATTAGTTCTTTATATATTTTAGATATTAGACCCTTATCTGATGCGTTATTTGCAAATATTTTCTCCCATTCAGTTGGCTCTCTCTTTGCCTTGTTGATGGTTTCTTTTGCTGTGCAGAAGCTTTTTA
>PVJL010014578.1:0-27570 GCA_004026885.1 Lyroderma lyra
TTTCCATGTTTTGGCCACTGTGAACAGTGCTGCAATGAACATTGGGGTACATAAGTCTTTGCGGACAAAGGTTTTCAAGTTCTTTGGGTAGATCCCCAGAAGGGGGATTGCTGGGTCAAATGGTAGCTCCATTCCCAATTTTCTGAGGAACCTCCACACTGCCTTCCACAGTGGTTGTACCAGTTTGCACTCCCACCATGCAAATCAAAACCACAATGAGATACCACCTCACACCTGTGAGAATGGCTATTATCAACAAGACAAGGAATAACAAGTGCTGGAGAGGATGTGGAGAAAAAGGAACTATGTTAAATACTTTAGCTTAAAATAGCTGGTGTGGATTTGGTTTTCCTGATCAGATCTTGACCATTACACACATTAAGCATTTATCCTTCTTATGGAGCCACCTGGCATACTTTCCTCCACGTTGCTCTTCCATTACATGAGTAAAGTGCTATGGAGAGCAAACCCTTGCAGCACCTCTTTCTCACCCACACTGATTATTTGCAAAACCCCACCCAAAATGATGTCTTTACACACCCACCAAGTTGTGGAACATGTTGCACACAGATGACAAACCCAACAGCAAACATCTGTTTTGAGGTATTAGGGGCTAATTTATTTGGCCTGCACAGATGGACCCAAATGCATGGAGGGGAGGGAGAAAAGCAATTTAGTTCTACTTGTAAGCAGGGGCTTTGCCGGAGACTGAAGGGTGATGAGGGCCCCACCCTGTTGGTTTCTGAAACAAAAGTAATTATATTGGCCAAAGTCAGGAAAATCTCACTGACTACTTATAGCATGTTTGGTTCCACAGTGGTAGATGGCAATACCTGATTCCAAGCATGTGTCTGATTTTATGATCTTTTAAGATCCTATAATGTCCTAATAGGCAAAAGTCATATCTAATTATTCTGTCAGCAGATAACTTCTTTGGTGTCAAAGCTCAGTGAAGATGTGACAAACAATAGAACACAAGAGGACAACTAAGCCTTGTTTTTCAATTTTTACAACTTCTTTTAAAACATAATCATGACCAGGATGTTTTGTTTTGTTATGTTTTGTTTTGTTTTGTTTTGGCTTTCTGATGTCTCAGTTCACCCATTTGCAAAACATCTCTTTACTACAAATATCGTTACATAGAACTTTTAGAGATCTAACCCATGCTCAATGTGAAATATAACTATTTATAAAAAGTAGTCTATTTAGAGTCTCCACATGATCCAAATCCATCAAATTTATCCGTATTATAGATCCTCATTCAAATATTGCCTCCAGAAAATATTGTCAGATACTCTCAGCTAGAAGTAACATGTCCTCCCCATCAAACCCTATAATATTTAATCTGCTTTGTCCATAGGCATTCATTTCCTTTTTCCTTATTGTACATTTAACATTAACATCTCCTATCCCCTACCAGACTATAAGCATTTTAGATCAGGATACATCACAAGCATATAAGAAAATATTAATAAGCAATATTTATGAGTCTTGCTATGACTTTATGCACTTTGTATTATTGTGATGAAAAATAAATGTAGTTTTTCCAATTTTAAATATGAGAAAATCAGCTTCTAGTCAAGATGGCAGGGTAGGCTAGTGCTGTTCTCACCTCCTCCTATGATCAACTCAAAATTACAACTAAACCATAAAACCACCATCACTGAGAATCACCTGAGTATAGCTGAATAGGAGTCCTACAATGAAGGACATACGGAAAGAACCTTGAGATTAGTAGGAGAACTGGAGACATGGAACAAGTTGGTCCCACACCTATGAGTGGTGGTTAAAAATTGGAACAGATATCTTGAATGTGCAGGTCCCTCCAAGAAGTAAGGGGTACCAGTAATACATCAGCTTCCCCAGTCCAGGGTTCCAGTGTCAGAAAGAGAAGTCCCCAGAAAGTCTGGCTGTGAAAACCAGTGGAAATTGTGGTGAGAAAGAGAGTGACTAGAGTCCCAGGCATTCGTCTTCAAGGGTCCTTGAACAAACTTCCTTGCTGATGGACTGACTTACTCTGGGCTCCAGCACTGGGGCAGCAGGTCAGAGGGCACTGGGGCATATGGGAAGGAACTGAATTATCTGGCTTCAGACCAAGGGCTGGAGGGTTTGGCAGAAGCCATTGTTTCTTTGTTTCCACCACCCAGCCTGTGCATGTGGGCAGCGCCATATCTGAGTCTCCAACAACTTGGCTAATGTTGTTCACCCCACCATGGTGACTCCCCAAGACCCCATCCCATCCAATTTGGAGGCCCATCCAGGTCAGTTTAAGTGACTTTGCCATACAAATGCCTTGTCTTGGCTCATGCTGAGAACTTCCCTAAAATCTCATAAAGTTTCACAAACCATAAACAGCAGCTTCTGGGCTCAGCCTGCTCCATATCTCTTGCCAAGCAGCCCACACTCAGCACTAACAGCCACAGGCCTCAGTTAACAGCCTCTCCCAGGTATCTTCAAGGCCAGTACAAGCAGCATCCAATTGTAGGTAACTTTGTAGCTTATACCAAGTGGCCTTGGACAAGGCACAGTCAGTGGCTGACCTTGAACCCTTACCTTATACCTCATACAGATAACCTCAAAGGATCAAAGACTTAACTATAAAAGCTATAAAAATCTTGGAGAAATACAGGGGGACAGCTTCATGACACTGCATTTGAAAATTATTTCTTGGAAATGATTCCAAAAGCACAGGCAATAATAGATAAAATTTTTAAAAATTAAAGTTTTGTACATCAAAAGACACAATCAACAGAGTAAAAAGACAACCCACAGAATGGGAGATAATATATACAAATCATATATCTGATAAGCTGTTAATATCCAGAATATATAGAGAACTTGGGCAACTCAGCATCAAAATACCTAACAACTCAATTAAAAAAGGGAAAGATTTGAATAGTCATTTCTCCAAAGAAGCTATATAAATGGTCAATAGCCACATGAAAAGATGATCAACATCACTAATTATTAGGAAGATGCATATAAAAACCACACTGAGATACCACCTAATATGCATTAGGATTACTATTACAGAAAACTAAACAAAAAAGAAAATAACAAAGTTTGGCTAGGATGTAGATAAATTAAAATCCTCATGTACTGCCAGTGTGGATGTAAAATGATACAGCTGCTATTGAAAAATGCATAACAGTTTCTCGAAATATTAAAAATAGAATTACCAGGGCATAGTGGCTAGGCTTTGGTGCTGTCAATGCCGCAGCCTGGGTTCGCCTCCCAACAGGGAACCACCAAAAAAAAAAAATTATAAAAAAAATAGAATTACCATATGATCCAGCAAGTCTACTATTGAGTTTATACTCAAAAAATTTTTAAGTAGAAACTTAAATAGGTAATAAATACCAAACCATGTTCATAACAGTATTATTCACAATAGCCAAAAGGTAGAAACAACTCAAGTGCCCATTAACAGATGAATGGATAAAACAAATGTGATATATATATAACAGAATATTTTTTTATCCTTAAAAGTAGTGAAATTTTTACACATACTACGACATAGAGAAACCTTGAAAACATTATGCTAAGTGAATGAGCTAATCACAGAAGGACAAATACTGCATGTTTCCGCATGGGTGAGGTACCCAGAATGATCAAATTCATAGGCACAGAAATTAAAATGGTAGTTGCCAGGGGGTTGAGGAAGAGGGAAAAAGGGGGATTATTGTTCAATAGGTACAGCATGTCAGTTTTGCAAGATGAAAAAATGTTCTCAAGATAGAGAACAGTAATGGTTGCACAACAATGTGTAAATATACTAAGTGCCAGTAAACTGTACACTTAAAAGTGGTTAAAATTGTGAAAAAAAATAGTAATGGCCAATTGTCAAATATGGAGAGTTTAGGTATGACAATAGAATACATCCATTGGGCTTGGCAATTTGAATGACACTTACAATGCTTGCACGATAAATGGAGGAATAGAAACAGATAACTGCAGAATAACTAGAAGGTGAAAAAGCAGTAGTGAGGAGGACAGGCATCTCTGTTGAGAAAGATTGTCAAAGATGTTAATGAGAGAGTTTGTACAGTGGTAAGATTTTTCCAGAACCCCAGGTGTATCACCTCTACAGTGAACTTCATTTTTCTAGATTCAGCTTTAGCCAACTTAGTCAAAGTGTAGCCTATGCAATTTATGTCTTTTTGATAGTTACCATAAACAAAAGGTTTTCTTACACTACCAATAGTACCAATACTATTTCTAATAAAAACAATTACTTTTAAGTTCTATCATTAGTTTAAAAATATTATTTTTCATTCTCAGAATGATCTTGCCATGCGGGCATTATTACCTCCTTTGACAGATGGGAAAAGTAAGTTGAGAAACGCTATGGTCAGAAAGCAAATAACCTAACGAAGCTTATGTCACTGGAAGCTGGTATTCCTGAATTCCAGCATGTGACTACAGACTGATGATCTGTAGATCCGCTCACTCCATGGCAGGCAGGAACACAGGGCAGTGCCATGTATCCTGGTAAGGCCCACCAATGCTTTATTTAAAGGAATCTTGCACAGATAGGTTCTAGGTGGGTAATTACCACAGAGGCAAGAGAAGTACCTCTCAAAGACCAAGTCAACTTGGGAAATAAAGGAAGAAAACAGGGAAAGAAGCAGAGGAGGGAAAAAGAAAGGAAAGAAAGAAAAGAAAAGAAAGGGAAAGAAGAGAAGGTAGAGAAGGAAAGAAGGAAGGAAGGAAGATGGATGGGCAAGAAACCCACTGAATCAGATACAGACATTCCTTTATGGTTAAAAAAAAATAAAAGATGCTATGAAAGTACCAAAGACATGACTTCAATTTTCCAAGAAGCACAATTGTACAGTTACTTTGGGTCTCTCCAGTTTCCCTGAGAAAATCCTGGCTGGCAGGACCCCCCTGATGAAAGAGAAATTTACTCTTTATGTGAGATTTAAAGAATTTCTAATTTGAAAGCAAACTTAATTGCACATACTACATATATACACACCATGTGGAAATAATAAATGTATTTATGATGGAAATGTTTGCTTCATTTATTATACTAGGAATTTTTCCAAGAAATGGAAACAATTGTTAGAAGTGACATTAAATATTTAACTGAGTTTCTTTTTCTTCCTTTTCTTAGTATTTTTTATTGACACATATTTTAAAATGTTACTACCACACAATAAGGCATATGGCTCTTGACTTGTGGGAGTATTTTATGAGTTTAAAATGGAGAAATCAGTCTCAAGAAAACATGTTTAATACCAGAATAGGATACAGGTGAAAGCTGAGATTTGAAACTGTTCCTTAAGAATCTGGATATCTGTGGGAAATAGCCTTCAATTCCTCTACCATGAGATAGGAGTTGTCTAAGTTAGGACTTTGAGTAGAAATTGGTGTTATGGTAACAATGACCTAATTTATTGGGTGGTTGTTTTCTGAAATGGGTGGTAAAATATCATCAAACCTATAGAGTGAAATCAGTGAAAGTCCAGACTGCTGTGTACTGCTAGACAGAAAGATTTGAAAATGTAAGTACATTTGTGAAAAATCCACTCACCCATAACATTTGTTAATTCTATTTTAAAATATCATGAAATCCTGTTGGGATATGAATGTCCTATCAGTTAGCTAGTCTAGCATCACAAGCAATCCCCAAATTCTGTGACCGAAAACAATAAGCATTTATCATTGCTCATGAATGGGTTGATTATCAGTTTGGGTTAACCTCACCTGGGCTTTCTCATGCATGAGCAGTCACCCAAGGGTCAGAAAGACAATTTGGCTCTTACTGGTTGGACTCTCTTACTGTTTGGTAGTCAGCTTGAAGATGGGTGGCCATGCATATCCTCAGCTTTGCTTAAAAATGATTCATCATTCATTTGCCTAGCCTATACTTATTCATGTGATTGCTGATGGTCCCAAGACACTGAGCAACTCTTGCTTCTTGTTACACTGCTTTCTTTACACACACACACACACACACACACACACACACACACACACACACTATGACTATATATTAGAGATGTTTGAATGAGTAAATTTTTACCAATCATAAGATAAATGGATACAGTGGGATTAAAACTCATGCACAGGCAATTTTAACACATCTTTCTGGGATAGAAAAATCAGACAAATATCATTAAAAGAGAAGATTTACACAAATTGTTTAACAAACTTGACCATTTAACAGTCAGGTATAAAACACAGCACCCAACAACTACAAAATATATATTCCTCTCAATCTACATAAAGGATTTACAAAAGTTGACTTTATATAGAATCATAAGTAAATTTTCAATAATTTCACAAAGTAAAGGTCAGGTTAATGGTGAGATTTATGGGTAAGGTAAGTGGTGGGTTTAGACTGGAATTTAGGAATAGGTCTATGGTTATCTTTAATTTGGGGGTTAGGTTTAGATATAGGGTTGGTATTTGAATTAGGTTTGATTTGGATTAGTGTTAGATTTATGATCAGGGTGCTAGCTCTAGGGTTAGTGTTAGTTTCACCTTTAGAGTTAGAGCTAGAACTAATATTAGGTTCATGATGAGGATTAGTGTTGGGATTAGGGCTATATTCTAGTTAGGACTAGTTTACTCTTTGACTTAGGGTTGGATTTATAGTAGAGTTAAGGGTAGTGTTTGTGTTAGGATTAGGATTAATAGACCAATGATATAAAACTGAAAATACACTTGATTTTTCAAAGGTGACAGTACAGATTTGTAGGAAGGGACTATCTTCTCAGTAGACATCATGGGACAAGTGGGCATCTACATGGAACAAAACAATTTAAAATCCCTACCTCACATTATTCTCAAAAATCAGTTTAAAGTGGATCGTAGTCATCAATGTGAAAAAATAACAGAGATTTTGGAAGATAATGTAAGAAACTTTTCCTGACAATGAAAAAGGGAAAGATTTTTTAACATTAAAAATATATTGATAAATTGTATTCTTAACATAAACAACTAGTTAATCAAAAGTTACCAATTAAGGGAGTGAGAAGGTAACTCACACTGGGAGAAGATGCTTCAACACTTGCCCTGAGAGTACAAAAAGAATACCCATACATTAAAAAGGACAAGAAAGACAACCCAAGAAACCAAAAGATTTAAATAGATCCTTAATAACATCCTGCAGATTTGTTGAGAGAAGTGAGCCGTAGAAACTGTAGAACTCTGCAAGTAGGAGAATAAACTGGTACATTACATCTCTTTGGAAAATAAATTGCTAGCATCAGCCTAGTTGAAGATAAGACAGACCTCATGGCCAAACAATGCCATAGATCTAGATAGCAGTACAGACACAAAATCGTGAATTCACAGACTACTAGGACAGAAGTCTGTGAAATATTCATAGTAGCATTGTTGTGTATTGAATAGCCTGAAACCTGGAAATAACCCAAATTGCATCATCAGTAGAATAGATAAATAAATAGTGGCTTAAAACGCCAGACATTTTAGAATACCTACAGACTAGATTCCAATTTTCTAGTGCTCAAAAACAAGAAGAAAGCAGCCCTGGTTAGGGAGCTGCTTTAGTCAGGCAGCAAGGGGACGATGATAACAAGGTCAGAGAAGTGGTGGACTTTTGGAATGTTGGCCTATTTTATGATCTGCACAACGAATACACAGGTATTTTCTTTACAATATCCATTAAGTTTTTTTTTTCTTTTTTGTGGACTTCTCTATAAGTATACTATTTATCAAAATAAGAACTAAAACTCTATTATTTTAATGTTTGCAATATATTTCAAGATTTGGATTTATTATATTTTATTATTGTTTTACCTCATTGCTAAACATTTACATGGCCTTCTCTTGTTTTTCCTGCTCAAAATAGTGTTTTGAACAGACAAATCTTTACGTGTATTTTTTGTACTGGTTTATTATAATGAATTCCTTAAAAAGGAAAGACTGGGCCAAACCACATAGTTTTAAAGTGTTCGTGACATAACATGAAATTGTTTTCCAAAACTACTGCGCATGCGGCACTCTCCACAATGCAATGATGTCTGCATCATTGTGTATCCACCAGGATGAAGTATTACAGTTTGCACAATATTTGACTGTTTTAACTTGCATTTATTTCTACCGAGTGAAATGAAACTTTTTAAAGTATGACGTAGTGTTTAGATTGAGGGATGAAGAGTCAAATTTCTGGGGTTCAGATTTTGGATACACTTATACAGTGTATGCTTTGGACTAACCTCTCTTTGAGGGTCAATTTCTATACATGTGATCTGGCAAATGATATTCTGTAATTAAGTAAGTATATTGATGTAATAAATATAGCATGCTAACGGGCATATTTCAGGTCCTCTGTAAGTTAAATGTGTGGTGCATGGATAGTGTTGGATGAAGAACTGGAGAGGTAGAATATTGGAGGGTGGAGAAAACAGTGCAAGAGGGGAGGAAGGCTAGAGGAAGGATGAAAGAAGGCAGTGATGGAAGAGAGGGGGATTGATGGAGAAAAGGGAGGAGGCTTGGGGGGAGGAAGGAGAGAAAGGAGGGAGATTTGGAGGTGGGAAAGTAGGAGCTAATGGAGGAAGGTCTAGAAGGAGAAATGGATCGAATGATAGAGAGAAGTAACCAGTGACCAGAAGTATCTGGTTGTCCATTCCTTCTTGACAACTTCTGATCCCTTCAAGAATTCAGTTTTCAAAGTTTAGAAAACGATGTGGTGATAAGCTATATTGTTATGAAGTGCAAATGACCAAGACTTTGGAGGCAGACAGTCCTTGTGTTATTAATAATAATTATTTAGCTATATACTGTAGAACAAAGTCCTCTCTGAACCCATATGTGAGTATAAAACAGAGCTGATGTGCAGTGCCTTATAAGAATTATATAAGATAGTGTACATAAAGCATATAGCTCTAGGCCTGGCTATAGTATCTCTCAAAAAAATGATAAAAGATTCTTCTTATTGTTCCTGCTTCCTTCGACAATAGCTAAGAAGTATTAGAAATATCTTAAAATATTGTTGGCCTTAAAATTTGCAAATAAATACTAGAATGTGATTTTAAAAATTGTCACCTATTAAAGGTTAATACAACATGTGCCTGTAAGTACATATATGTGTGTTTGTGCATTCAGGGTAGAATCTGGACATAAAAGGCAGATATCATGAACAGAGAACATGAATGAAGAAGATGTTCCTTCACTCAATCTGCATGTCAGGAAAGTCCTGGAAATCCTGGGTGTTTGGTGATTGAGCAGAATGGACACAGTGGCACAGCCTATGGCTGAGTAGAAGTCATCTCTGACCATCACTACCACACACAAGGAAGACCTATAGGCTCTGAAACCAAGAAAGGCAAGTTCACTGTATTAGATCAAGGAGGCCCGGAAGATGAGGCCTTTACCCTAAAATACCACAGCCAGCAACACAAGCCACAAGTTACCAAAGTAATGTCACATAGATATTGTGTGAAATATGGTGATTCTATAACTTCAATTGCTATGCCAAATTTCGGTAAGTCCTTTAAAAATGATAGCAGGTTTTAAAATTTGATTAGTCTCTCTTTCATGTCATCAAACTTAACCACAAATCAGACATATCTTGTTGTTTTTCAGAGGTATTCAAAATGTGTTAAAAAATAGCCAACTTTTAAAAAAGCAAGTGGAGTACCAGAAATATAAAGGCAAATGTCAAGGTGTGAGTATAAACAGAGACTTAATTAACTTCACTGTGTTAATTATATTGGAGAAACTGCTGGATGACTTACTTAGGCAAGCTTGTCATGCTATCTGCCATTCCCACAGGTTCTATTAATATGTCCTAAAAGCTCATAAAGCTTAATAGAAAAGATTCTAGAAATGAGGTTATAAATGAGAAAAAGACAGTACCAGGGAGCTTCAACACAGTTTATTTATGAACAATGGGAAAGTTATATAGCATGTATTAAATGTAGGTAAAGGTTGTCAGTACGACAATAAATCTGATGGAGCAATCTCTTTCCCAAAATCCTTCAAAGGAAGTGATGGTTCTAGGGTCTGCTGAAAATCCTTCCACTTTTTGGCCTAAGAGAATATCAGAGTCAAATACTCAAATATTTTTCCTCCTGGACAAAGATCCCCTGCAGCTGTGGTATGAGCAGACAATGATAGCTTTTAAAATTAAAACACAATGAGAAAGGTAAAATCAAGGGCGGTTTATTAATCTCTGACTCAAAAATGAGTTTTGTCTGTGTTGTTTAAGCATGGCATTTGGTCCTAGATTGCAATGATAACACTTGCTTGAGATGCGAAGGGCTTTTATCTAATGATCTCCCATTGCTATGCTTTCTTTTTCTCGGAGCAGTAGTACATGGGTTTGAAGGTATGTATAGCAAAAGAAGTCCACGTTTTACTTTTTATAAACCCTCTGAATTGCATCCCAGTTGATAGCTTTAAGATTTTCTCTGATATTAATCCATGAATTCTACAGACATCTAAACTCTAACTTATATGGAAAACCAAGCATAAAATAGCATTTGGTTCAAAAGAGGAGTTCCCTGTGTGCATTTCCTGTGTACACTGGTTTATTCTGGTACACAGAAATGGCAATGTGAATTTTGAGGTGCGAAGATAAACGAGGGCTGTCCAGAAAGTATCCAGCCATGCAATATGAAAAACAGAGGCATTTATGTCTGGATATTTTCTGTATTCGTATTTGATGATCCTGTCTTCAAACTGTGACCAAAAGCAGAACAAATGAACAGACATGCACACACACACACACACACACACACACACACACACATTTCAGCCTGGAAAGTTAAATTATCTGAATGGGGATCCTTAATTACCTGAATAAAGGCAGGTCATTTTGTCTGACTCCTGAATTCCATCGTAAGTGTCCTTTACCAAGTACTGAGATCATTTGTCTTCTGCCCTTCTCATCAATAGGATTGTGTTTTAAGTTTTATTGTGATTATTTTGTAGAAAAAAAAAATGAAAAATAGGAAAAGTGAATGGCTAATTGGTCCCATGTCACTGGAGAAGGCTGAACTGAAGTGAAACCAAATTAATTTTTTTCCTTTAGTCTTCATGTTCCTTGATGTATCTGCAATATTTAACACACTTGACCAGTCTTATTTCTGTTTCCAAGGGAAGCTAGTTATATTATCTTTTATTACTTAGCTAATTTTAATAATTCACAAAAATTCACACAATACGGGAAAAAATAAAACTTAAAAAGCATCTGAATTCCTCTAATCATTCTATATAACTAGTTAATCATTTGTAACATTTTAAAGATCATCTTCCTAGATATCGTTCTAGTGATTAAACAAACATCTATAATTTACATAAATCATATTATACAAATGAGACATTTTGTTACTTGCACTTTCACGTAACAGGATGCCAAGTGCATCTATCTAATTAAAAAATAGACATACCTCATACTTTTATTACTACTGCATTGTGCTCCTCTGAATTATGAATCTATTTTATTTACCAGGCTATAATCGATAAATACTTGGGTTGGATCTAATTTCTTACTATGGTAAACAGAGATGCTATAAAAGCCCCCAGATGCCTTCTGCATCACTAATACTGCCCAGGTTCTTGGTCTATTTGGCCACTTTAACCTGTGCCATTTAAAAATTCTTATATCCACCTTCTGAGAGAACACATGCTCCAGAGCCAGACTGCTGCGTTTGAATCCCAGGACTTCAACTTACTGGCTCTGTGACTCTGGGCATTACTTTTACTTCTCTGTGCCACAGTTCCTGAGCTACAAAATGAAGGCAATAATATGCACAGCCCAAAGTGTCTAATGACCAAGTAAACCACGGATAATGCATGACATATATATGCTCAGTGCATTGCCACTACCGTAATTACTGTCCACAGTTTGTCCAGTCACAAATTCCGGTTAAGGGTTTGTATTTCCTCAGTGTCTTCCCTGCATATAAAGCTTTCATTCCATTCACAGTTACATTTCTCTTTGGTCCAAATCATCCAGGCAGACATTATAACCTTCTTCCCATCCACAAGGACCACTGGCATCTCAGAATATTCTCCCCTCCAAAGAATCATCCCAGTTTTACACATTTGAAAACAAGCCTCATTAATTCTTTAATTAGACTCAATTAGGAGGGCCTACTGCTCAGATCTGTCCCACCATAGCCTCACTCCCCGAACATCTAGAAAAGAACTTTCGACACTAGAATGTTACAGTGGAACTTAGGCAACTGATAGGAGCAAACTCCATTAAAATGAGCTCACCCATGAAAAAAACCAACAAGTTGCTTATACTACATGTAGAAACAAACAAATATAAATAAGATTGTATTAACTTGCTTGAATATAACGTAGAAGGACCAGGTAAGAGAAAAGACAGAGGAAGTCTACAGCAGAGTTACTTTAAAGTCACCAGTGATGGGAAATTCTAACTGAGTCAGGATCTCTGGACCAGGTTCAGGAAAAACACAATAAAACTCCCTATAGCTTGTATAGATGCACACACCTCTTCTCACACACACTGATCAGAGAGATTCCATGACCAATTTTGAAAGAACTGTGATCCCAGGCCACATAGATTCTCACTGTGTTACATAAGTGATAAGGCTGCATTAATAAACATCTATTTCGTTACACTATAGGAAGGTGGGCTATAATCACAAACTAGTTCAAACTATTCTGCTCTGGTTTTGAAAGAATTCAATCGGCCAGGAATGGATGGTTGAATAACCATCAACTGTATTTCTGACAACTTTATTGAACCAAAAATTTATTTCTCTAATAAATTTGAGCAAGTCAAGCTTTCTCATTTGTAACATGAAGAGTTTGAATGAGACAAGCCCTAAGGTCCTTTCAAGCTCTAAAATACTGTTATTAGCATTACCTCAAGTGACTGGACAACATCCATATCCTTTAATGGTTATTCACCCTACTGAGTTTATAATAAAATATAACTCAAATTATGGAAGTTTAAGAAGGATTCAGTTCTAAGGAGATCTGGCAGCAGGCTCTCAGATTATTGAAAGTGCATTTACTAAAGCAACATGGTTTAGTTCAATGCTTCTCAAAGTGTGGTCCACAGATCAGCAGTGCCAAAACACTGGAGAGCAAATATTCACTCCAGACCCACTAAATAAGAAACTTAGGGATTGGGACCCAGGAATATGTATTCCATCAAAATGTCCAGGTGATTTTTATGCACACTAAAATTTGCAAAGCAATGTCCTAAAATACAAAAACATTGACTTTGGGCTCCAGCCTAGATTTGAACAACAGCTCTACTTCCTACTAGCCAAGATCTAGGATAAGTTCTATAACCCTCTGCGTTTTGGTTGCTTTACCTACAAAGTGAAATAATAACTTATATCATAGGGTTGTGTGGGAATAAAATGAAATAACATACGTTAAGCAACTGGCACATAATCAAGAAAACTTAGTTCCCTTCCCTTAATGAGGAACATTTGGGCATGCAAACTGGTATAACCACTATGAAAAATGGTATTGAGTTTCCTCAAAGAATTAAAACTAAAACTACCAAATGATTCAGCAATCTCTCTTCTGAATATATATCCAAAGAAAATGAAACCAGTATCTTGAAGAGACATATGAACCCCCATGTTCATTACAGCATTATTTTTGGTAGCCAAGACATGAAAACAACCTAAGTGTCTCACTATGGTGAAATGGATAAAGAAAATGTGACACCCAGTGACACACACACACACACACACACACATGTGTGCACATACAAACACACACAATAGCATATTAACCAGCCATAAAAAGAATGAAATGAAATTTTGCAACAACATGGATAAACCTTGAGGGCATTATGCAAAGCAAAATAAGTCTGACAGAGAAAGAGAAATACCATCTCATACCTCTTATATGTGGAATCTGAAAAACAACCAAAAAAAAGCTCATAGATACAGAGAACAGATTGGTGGTTATCATAGGGTGGTGGTGGACAAAATGGGTGAAGGGGATTAAAAGGTGCAAATTTCCAGTTATAAAATAATAAAGTCTTGGGGATGTAATGTACAGCATGGTGAGTATAGTTGACACTACTACACTAAATATTTGAAAATTTCTAAGAAACTTAGAAGTTCTCATTACAAGAAAAAAATTGTAACTATGTATAATATGACAGATGTTAGCTGGACTTATTGTGGTAATTATTTTGCCATATTAAGAAATACCTAATCATTACATTATACACCCAAACAAATATAATGCTATAAGTCAATTATATCTCAATAAAAAAGAAACAATTTCATTGAGGAACAATTTCAGGAAGGAATTCACAAATATGGATTTTTATGTATTTATGAATACAAAGGCTGACAGCCTTTGGAGGGTAAAAAGCACCCACCCAATGTGACTGTGCATTCTAGGCACCTTCATCTCTTACAGGCCTTGTGTGCATGACCTAGGAAGACATCTCTGAAGCTGCTGGTCTCCCTTTAAGTGGTTCAGAGACCACGTACTAGACTGGGTTACACACCAGCGTGGTGTATTTGACAGAAAAGCTGAAATTACAAACAGGAACCATACGTAAATAGCTACCTACCAGGTTTCTGTCAAGCAGAAAGCAGATGTGAGGGAATTCTTTTAACAACTAAAGAGTCAACAGAATATTCAGGAAAATAGCCCAGGAAGAAGAGAAGAGGTTTGTTTATAGGGGAATTTCTCATTTTAGAAAATAACACAAGTGAGCCTACACGGTGTGTTTGTGAATGATTTGAAAGCATTTTAATTTAGTGGATCATGTGGGAATAAAATTCTTATAGGTAGATGCTTGTCAATAGAGAACATAAAAATTCATCCTGCAGAGGAAAGGGGGAAATGAGAGAGTTTTCATGACCTATTGTAAGACTTCAGTCTGCCAGAAACATCGATAGAGAAATGATCATGTAAGGTGTCAGTGTGCTAAGGGATATATAATATCTTAGAATCAGTACGATGAGAATACGACAGCCTAAGACTCTCCTGGCAGAATAGGAGAAACCATTGACTGCATCTGAGTCCTCTGTTCAATCATATTTTAGACCTCCTACTAAACTTACTCTGTTCTCCCACTCTGATGGAATATAAAGGTGGTACATACTTGTGTACATGTTGGGACTCAATTAAGTGAGAGGGAAGAATGGGTACTAATTACATTTATGGAGCATCTGGTCAACTGCAGGCAATTTGTGGATGCTGCTCAATTTCTTACAAGTCTGCAACATGAGCGTTATAATCCCGATTTCACAGAAGAGGACAATTGTATCTCACTTAATGCCAGTCGGAGGTAGGGCTGTCCCCCAAATTCCTCACATTTTTCAATGATAAATATCTTGCCCAAAGGCCATCTTCAGACCAAAGGCTTTCTTCTCATTCAGGAAACTGGAAGGTTTGTAGATCCTGGGACTGTTCAACTAAAGAACAACAAAAATAGCTAAGCCATTCGATTTGTTTTCCGAATCAATTTCTGCTTGCTGGGGCTTGAAAGGAAACTTGCTTAGCTTTTTCACCATCATTGAATGAAGCTATTTGTTAAGATGTGTTTATTAGACTTACATAAGAGCTCTTGCCCAGAGAGCTCAAGTGAAGGAGAAACAATCTTTATGATCTCTGGCTCCACCAATTTAACATCATGGTGAAAGGGCTCATCAACATGCCTAATTTTTAATTTCCACAGATGAGGGGGTAGCAGAATGAAAACAGGTTTTAAAATCAGACACCTTTTTTTTTTTTCCAATTACAGGTCTACCTATGTCGAAGTATAGTTCACAAACTTAAGATCACTAATCTGATACAAATATATAGTAAGCATGAGTCAAAATTTATTTCACTCACTAATGAGGGGACTAGGAAAGTGGGAGAGCTGGTTCAAAATATTTTTGAGACTGGGTATATAGTGACATTGAATAAATGCTGAAATAACATTACTAGGTTAGAGGCAAAACCAGCTAGTGTCCCCCAGGTAAAGAGACCGAAATCTTTGGGGTCATTATTACTACTATTTATTTATTTATTATTATTTAACCACACAAACCATTTACATCTTTGTAAGGCAAAGCTTTATGAGTTAACAAGAAACTTCAAGTCTGGTCCCTAATTAGCAGTAAACAGCAATTCAATCAGAGGTTGACAAGCTTTTTCTGTAAAGTGCCAGATAGTAAATACAAGAGGTTTTCTGGTCCAAATGGGTATGTGCTGCAACTACTCAGTTCTACCCTTGTAGGATAAGAATGGTCATAAACAACATATAAATGAAAGGCAGGGCTGTGTTCCAATAAAACTTTATTTACAAAAACATGCTACAGGCCAGGTTTGGCTGATAGGCCATTGCTTGCCAACACCTGCCTTAGAGAGAACCTGGGTGGGCCTGTAGCAGAACTCTGAGAGGATATGCAGTGATCCTTTGTATTATCTCCAAGTTTTGGATAATTTTCTTAGACCATGGAAACTTATTCAAGTAACTCATTTTCTCAGCTTTAACTTCCTCCTTTGTTGAATGGGAATAATTTCCAGGAATCCCAGGAGGATATTGTTAGCATTCTTGGGTTAGTATTCAAAAGATACTTATTCCTTCCAACCCCTATCTTATTTTTATTCTCAGTCAAAAAAAAATGAGAGATGATTTCACATTGTCTTTCTTAAAATCCATTTGCAAAAACAAAGCTGTTTGTCTAAAGTTGAAGCAAAGACCAACTGACTTAAACAGCAAGAGTCTCAGGGAGTGAAGACCAACTTGTCCATAACTATTTGTCTTTCTTAGCCCAATATAAGTTCTCCCTGTAATGCTCAATGTGATGAGGGGAGTTTCTCTGGTCCAGCCAATACAAACATGGACTCAGTTATGGCTTGACCTCCTCTACCAGATATAAGCAGAGCTACAACAACAGTCCAGGGGTTCTATCAGGGGCCATATTAGATGCTGTCTACCATATAAGGAATTAAAAATATTTTTGAAGGGAAATTCTTAGGGCTATCCCAAGACACATTCAATTGGATAAACTGATAGAAATTTTAAAAAGAAAATCATTGTAGAACACACTGTGCTTGTATTAGGATGATATCCAAACTTTTAGACATTCGCTGACTTCAAAATTAAAAGACAATTGCTACAGATCTGCATAAGTATAAGCACTGAAAACCAGCCTTAAGAAATTTGATACTGCTTGACATCCAAGTGCGTGATCACTGGACTTACCTCATTAACTGGGTATAGAACAAAAATGTACTGGAATAAGTACATTTAGAATAAAAATGATTAGACCAAAAAATTAGCCCTGAGGAGTTTGGAGGATAAACTAGTCCTTCACTACAGAATTCGGGAAGCCTCGTTACAGATGCTGTACCACTCTTCACAAAAGAGCCACTACTGGGGCAAAGGATGAGGCTTAGCTCATGGGGAGGATGAGACAGCGAGACAGGGACTTTGGTCTTAGTTCTATCTCTGATATTTCCTAAGAGGAAGGTGAGATGACAACCTGCCTGGATTTGTTTCCTAATCTGCAAAAACGTGCATCAACTGGAAGATTCCATGGAAGTTTAAAGAGCATTAATGTGTAAAGCAGTCCATTCTATTTTTAGATGAATTAAATAATTTTTTCCCATGATTTCTGCACTTCTATGGAGAATTTGTCATCTGCAGCTCTATAGCATCCATTCAATTTCACTAACTTATATAAAAACAGTATGTCCATTTGGACTATTTGAGAAAAATGCCCAGATCTCTCAGCTTGCACACATATTCCAAAGTTGCCCTCTTATAGACACTTTCTACCTTGTCATGGCTTCTTAAATGGCTCCAGAGACCAGGCAGTAAAGTCTGTACTGACCAACAGAGAAAATTAGAGCAATGGCCATCTACATAATAATAACATCAATGATCCTTCTTTTCTCCAGGAAATACAGTTGTAATAAAATGACACTAGCTTTTTTAAATGATTCATTCAAAATATTTCTATACTTAATACTGCTTAACAAATTTACTGTTCCACTTTTTCAATTACTTTGGTTATTAAACTTCAGGAATAAATTTAATTTAATTTGGAGGAGGGAGGTAGAGAACTTTTTCCATCTTGTTCCTATTCTTCCATCACATAGTAAATAAAGATTGCTCTAAGAAGCATAATAAACTAATGTGGAACTGCACGCTATGAACTTCAAGATAAACACTGTCATTTACATTTGGCTCAAGTGGGGTAAGTAGTAAGTAGAACAGTCCATTGTTTCTATGGTACTGGCTTTAAAGACTATAAAATACATTGTCTAAACATCTGCCAGCAGAGACTCTTGAATGGTTGGTACAGCCATCAATTTATAGGGAAGTATCCTTAGATGCATGTGTGTGTGTGTGTGTGTGTGTGTGTGTGTGTGTGTGTGTGTCTGAGGTCAGCCCCTCTGTGGTCAGTATGTGCAGTATAACCTAGAGATGTATAATAGTAATTGCTGTGATGATAATAGCAGTTACCTTTCATTGATAATTTAGTTTGTGCCCAGTGCTATGTTAAATACTTTATACATTATCATTTAATCCTCATGAAAGTTTATTTACTACCTCTGACATGTGTACTGGTATTCCCATTTTACAGATAAGAGACTTAAGGCTTTGAAAGATAAATCAACCTTCTTTGCCAAGGTGAGGCACTTAAGTAATTGCTGAAACTGGGATTTTAACCCGCTGTGGCTGACTCTAGCAAGAGTCCTAGTTTGAGCCTTAGCAATGCCTCCCCTAGGATTCAGGGCTGCTAATTAGGTCTGGGGGCATACCCATGATAGACTGATCTGCATAAAAGGTTCTAAAAGAATAAACAGTCACATGAAATTTTGTACAAATGTAAGAAGCTAATGTCGGAGTTTCCAGACCTGTCACTCCCAAACTCTGGTTCATTGTTTTTTTGTGTGTTTTTTTGTTTGTTTTTTGTATGTGGGAATTGAACCCAGGCCACAGCATTGACAGCACCTTCGCTGAAGCCTTAAGCCACTACACTACCAGGGAACTCCCTGGTTCATTGTTTTCAAACCTGAGTAACAATGTGGTGCAGGGGGTTACAGTCCCTAAGGCACTAAAAGCATAAGATAGCCTTGCTCTAAGTCTATGTAACCAGGCAGGCAGAGTGGTGTTTTCGTGTGGGATATTCTTGTAGCAAAGCACAGGAGCTATGCTGGAGTTGAGCTCTGAGAGCTACATCTAGAGAAGAGAAGGAATAGGGGAGGGTGACACATATTATCATGCTGACATTGGTGGGGCCTAAGTTGGACTTCTCAGGAAACATGGAATAAGGAGCAACAGAAAAATGGTAGATTCTACTCACTGCTGTAAATGTCTGTGAGACACTCTCTGAGGACTCCCAGTACTATTTGTGTAGAACTTGGAGGAGTGGAGAAGAGCTAAAGAAATGCATGTTTAATTATTGTCTAGAATCTGGTTCTCAGAATGGGTTCCATGTCTACTGATACCTTCTACGATTGTATTTGTTTTTTTAAACACCATATTTTGGTTCTTATCGAATTCTATCGACTTGTTCACCATGCAAATCTTTATGTGATTATAAATTTAATCAGTTATGCCCATTGTATGCCGGTATCACTGATTATTTGATCCCTAGACCTTTTACCTTGGTCTCTCTGAAACACATGTAGCTGGTTTCAGTCAGTTATTCCAATCTATGAAAGACATTTTGGCTTCTGATTCTACCAGCAAACATCTCAGTTTTCTCTCCCAGCCTTTATAATTTGCAAATCTGACGAATACTCTTACTAAATCATTATATTATTTTTATATAGACTGTAAGAGGCCTCAAATTAGAACCAAATTTAGTCAAGTTCAACCAATATCAGCCAAAACCCAAATACACTATAGATTAGAGTAAAAAAATAAATAAATATTTTTTCCTCACAAAAAATTCTAACAGGCAAAGATCAATGTCAAAAATCTGAAGCATCCTTAGGAATTTTTATCGAGGTTGCCACTGAGCCATTTACAAGTATATACTCTTCAACTCACTGTATGTTCATGCAACTAAAATATCACTTGTCCCAGGTTTCACTAAATCTCCCATAAGTACACAGACATCATCTACAACCTCGTCAAATGCTCTTAAAGGAATCAGGATATTCTGTCTTAGGAAGAAGCTCCAACCCCCACCCCCCAAATTGTTTGAAATGCTTCACTCTTTTTCAACTGAGTTTTAATGGCAGCATGAGTAAAGTTATATTTCAAAATCAAGTATTATCTCATTTTTCTTTGCTAACATTGAGGCAGGTGTTATGGAATACATACATTGGAGGTAGTGGACAATGCCCTCTAGGAACTTGCAGTCTTATAGAGAAGCTGGTATTGCCAAAAATGCATAACACATCAAATAGAAAAGTACAGACCCTGTGCTTTGGGAATTAATATGATGAAGAGATTTTTTTTTCTGCATGTGTCATCAGAGGAAGCTTCCTCTCAGGTTATGATTAAAGAGAGTGAAAGAGTGTGTGTGTGTGTTAATTTGGGTTACCCTTAAAGTAGTCCCTGATATATACAAGGGGTCAAGCCCAAGTAGCTTATTTGGGAAGTAAAGAATGCCCCAATAGTGAGGTAGAGAAAAGAGGTAGGACAGTCAATGAAGTTTAGATAATCAGGTTAGCACAATTTCTCAGTGGGAAGCCCTGGGAAATAGTGTTGAGCGAGCACCTTAGACTAATTCTCTCCAAAGGATAAGGAAGCTCTGGTTTTTGTGCACTATTTCTGACATCCTTAGGTTAAGTTGCTCCTTAAGAAGGAGGTGTGAATTCTCTGGTACTTTCTGCCTGTCTGTGCAAGGTCAGAACAGACTTCATAGCCAGAGAAAGCCTCCAGGCAAAGAGAAGCAAGTGCTAACAGCTGGAAGATGAGCCAATGAGCATGAAATGGCAAGTCGTGGATGGATCTCCGTACCCGGTATGTGTGATTGTGTGTCTGTGCACATACACACACAAATAAGGATATACAGATGGAGAAGAACTTCTGAGGTGAGAGAATAACAGTTTTTAGCTGGAGCAAAGCGTACATGAAAGGGTATAAGAAATTAGGTGGTAAGAATGCATTACAATAACATTTCTGACTAGTGACATTTCTCTAATTAGGGCCCTATTTCCACAATGAGATGAAGAATTACAGATCTCCTCATGGCAGGACTGGCAAGATGCTAGTTGTTTCTGCTTAAAATAAAATAATAAAGCTAGAAGTAGTAAGGCAGCCAGGATTTCCCATCCATACCCCCATCCTGTGCAGAATTCCAGCTGTGAAAGTGACCAAGGGAAATAGCCAGTTCATGGGATGGCATTTTGCTTTTTTCTGGACTCATTTGAAAAGGTAAGAGTACTGTGAGTAAAGAAGGGAATCTGGTTATGTCCATTTCAATGTGGATTCATAATGACCTCTGGTACTCACACCCATTTTCCACTGAAGCCCCAGTATGCTTGAGAATTTAAACTTTAGGATATAGACTCTAGATCCAATAAGTCATTTGCTATAGGATAGCAATTAGAAAATGTTACTCTCCTAAAACATTAAATCATTATCCTAAGTCCTTTCTTATGTGGAGAATAAGAATTTTAATTTATTAAAATAACTTCTGCAGTTAAAATTCTATATATTTATGTGTGTGCTTTTAAAAGATTTTTAAAAACTATATTGTCCATCTATGACAACGCGAAATTATAATCCATTGACAAAACACAGAGTCTGAGTCTATTCCTCTTAGACTACTTTCATACTAAACTTTGGTTTAGAACCATCCAAAATGTATACAGCAAATTAGGTAGTTCTTAAAGAGGATTGGAGCTGAGGATGACAATAACCCAACTGATGTAGTGACTAAGAAAGGTGTCCAGTAGGAGCATATGGTAATGAGAGCACAGCAACTAGCAATTTTTAAAAATCTAGCCTCTTCTAGAAATAATACCTTTTTTCATCATCCACAAGATGCCAGTACTGACAGTTAAAGCTGACCCTTCCTTGTAGCAAACTACATTTTTCCTTTCTACATACAAAATTCATTTTATTCATGGCTTTTCTTATCCACATCTCATCTTTGACATCATTATTTCTCATTGGTGTCTGTGGCTTACCTTTGTTTAGCAATAGATTGGTCTTTCTAATATAAATATAATCATAGTACAACCATCTACCACCTCAAGTTGATCTTAAATTAGTATTTTTTTAATCCAAAGCCAAATGAAGAAAATGTAACATATAGGAACTTCTTTATTACATTATATTTAGTGAATTTTAAAGATTACACCTTATTCTGGGATTTTCTTTATGGTTTTAAAATTTGCAAGTATATTCTCTTTATGAAATAATTGTGTATTAGTCAGGAGAGGCTGGTTCAAATACAGTAACAAACATACCCTCATATCTCAAAGGCTTAATATAAAAAGTTGATTTCTGACTCATACAAAGTTTACTTCTGATCTAGTGGCACTTTCAGGAATAGCTTTTCTGAGAAGTGATTCAGATGGTCACCTACACATTGTCACTATGCCACCTGAAACGTGTGGTCCTCCAGGGTCACTATGGAGATATACGGAAGGTACACTAGAGCTATTCTCTGCCTTAGCCCTAAAAAGACTCATATCCTAGACTATTGGTGAGAACAAGACACACGGCCTAATCTATATTAAAGGAGGCTAGGCAATATAGTTTTATGTGTGTCCAAGAAGGCAAGAACAAGATATGAAATATTTTCAGTAGGGCTTTCTGTTACAGATTATGGTGGTAGATGGTAAATTAATTTCTTACTGTCATATAATGGCAAAAGAAAAAAAATGACACCCAATGTGAGCACCCCACTTAATTTGGGATTATTTATTACTACATGAAATGTCAAAGTGCATGAAATGCATTCTATGGAACCTAGACATTATAGCCTGGTATACATGGTTCCTTAAGCTCTGATGCTAACATCACCACATTTATCTACAGATACCCCTTAAGTAACTAATACTTCTCAGTTTGTACCATTGCAATTCATGACCACATGACCTTGTACCAATCATTGCATATGCCTTTTCCTACCTTTCCTTTAAGTCTCTTATCAAACATCACCCATTCTGTGATACCTCCAGGATAGCCAGTGCACTTGCATCCCTCCATTAACATTTATCCCACTTTATGTCATTATTTGTAGACATCTTTAAATCCTCAGTAGATCACAAGTTTTTTAAGGAAAGTAGCCAAGTTTTTTTTTAATCCCTATAATTCCAGAATCCACTAGATTGTAGAATTTAGTCCTTAATACATACTGAAGGAAAGCTTGGTTCTGTTGATCAAGACTGTCCATATTTATATTTTAATCAATGCTTTTGAAAGGGTCTCAAGAATGACTAAACTATACTAAGCACACTGTCCTTTGGCTTAAGTAACTTTCTAAAGTCACCAATCTATTAGCTCCCAGTTCCTCCCTACTACCATGCTAATGCACGTGACTGTTTAAACTCCATGCCCACCTAGCATGAAGTCATGTTCCAACTTGCTCAGCACTATGGGGTTTGTGCTGACCCCATGATGTTCCACTAAAAAAAGCTAATGGAGTCTTTATTTTTCAAAAATTTGCAGAGGTTTACAATGAATTGGGCTTTGATTGTGGCCCAATCCAGCAGCAGTTTTCAACTTATAGGCTACACAGTGAGAATACAAACTATATGAAGACAGGAAACACATCTGTTTCCTTCCGTAAGTGTTCACCAAGAATCTCTGCAAATATGGAGGAGAGTAAAGAAAGACTGAATGAAAGCAATGAGGAGAATTCTCTTGAGAAATGGTCACAGAACTCAATTCACTTGATTACACGGTACACCTACTCTTTAGAAGTCTGTGACATGGAAAAGGCAAGATCTATTCCCACCCTGGACTCACATTCAGAATATGTGCTGGAGAAACAAAGAAGATGAAACAGACTGCCACAATGAATGAAGCTATGGGACAAAGGGTCCTCTAAGATAAGCACTGATACCGAAGTATCAGCACGCAAGGGAACGCGAAATTACTGGCTCATCTTCTCATGTTCTATAACAGCTATTGGCAAGCAGGGTTTTAAATTGAACCTTGATAACTTCGGAACTATAGTCAAGTACTGAGCAAGACAGAATTTGTAATTCTTGGCATGGTTTGTATTATTGGTTCCCTGGGTCTGAGACAGTATTGAAAAGGGAAGTATCTATAAACAGAATGAATAATGTGTAATAATATATTCTGTTTATTTTTACATCAGATGTTTGGAATGTTGGCACTGTTAAGAAACTAATTTAATTTTGATTCCCTTTTGAACCCGTGATGTTAGAATACAAACCCCCTCAAATGAGCCATATTCCTAGTCATAAAAATTGGGTACTGGTACCATAATTAAACCAACATTGTGTTTTTGAAACATTTCTCTTAATTAACAGAATCTTTGACATTTGCTGGCAATTTTTTATTTTATGAAAAGGCAAATAATAATAATAATAATAATAATAATAATAATAATAATAAAGGTACCCATTTGAAATTGGCCATCTAGTCTAATTCTTAAAACATTTTATCTTTGGATTGATTTGCACTTCTCCACCAATTACAGAGTTGGGCCGATATTATTATACCCATTTTGCAGATGAGGAAATTGAAACTGGGACCTTGGAGACTTGCCCAAGCAGGTAAGAATGACTCTCACACCAAGACTCTGAAGATGCCTCCATCACCAATAATCAAAGTGGTTCAGTTCCCATAACACAGTCATCTCAAATTGGACACTACTAACACTTGGGGCCCTCATAAATCTTGGTTGTGGCACCTGTCCTGTGCATTGCAGGATCATTAACATTATTATTCTTGGCCTCTAGCCAGTAGGTGCCAGTAGCAGCCCCCATTGTGATAACCAAAGTATCCCCTGGAGGACAAAAACCTCCCGTGTTTGAGAACCACTGCAGTCAGAGAATCAGACCTCATGACCAATGGATGCATCTGTTTACATGGTGTGGTGCTGCAGGGTCCTCAATTTCTTTGAAAAATTATAAAAACCTGATGGGTTTGCCTTTCACTGTGGTTTGATGGCATAATCAAGTAGCAATTTTCAGCTCACTGACTCACAGTGAGAAGGCAAGGCACACAAGGACAGGAACCACATTCATTTCCTAGAATGAATTTTTGTTCACTGAATGGAAAGTAGACCATTGGTGCCACACTATGGGCCAAACATGTCACATACTTTACTCACATTATACAATTTTGTTCTCCAACCGCTATATACTAGGTATGAAAAGGACTATTTTACAGATGAGTCAAAGTTTAGAGAAGTAACTACTATACCAATAATTATAAGTGGGTCAGCCTTCATTTAAGACCCAGGACAATCTGGTTGGAAAGTCTATATGTAATTTTGCACCATGTTGTTCAAATTGTAGGTTTCATACCATTATTAGGTTATGAAAAAAAGTTTGGGGGTCAAAACTAGCATTTTTCTTTTTAATAATGCAGAATAGCATGAAATGGAAAGAGATAGAAAATAACAACATAAATTATACATAATAAGGTTAAAATATTATTTAATGAAAATTTTGCTTCACTTGTGTTTGTCTGTGTGTGTGTAGGTATGTGTGCACACGTGTTCATAACACCAAATAAACATTTTCCCTATGGGTCAGAAATGTTTTAAAAATACTGCCATACTATCTATTATTTCTCTTCCAATGGCTAGAAAATGTTTCATTGGCATTCTCAAATTAACTCATTTTCCTAAATTAAAGGTTTGTCCTCTCAGTAGTCTAGCCTATTTGTCACTTTGTCCATCTGGTATGCCTGTGCTGACAGTAAATATGGGGAAAGCTGTAAAACAGTCCTAAAAAGAGGATGCCATGGGTACTTAACCAGATCTAGGAATTAGAAATACTGGTGTTTCATATACAACCATTTGTAGTATCCACTGGGGGATGCCTGGGTTTCCAGCATTCTGAACTTTCACTGATGTGAATTATGTTTTGAAGGAGGCATTTACCTTCCATCCTAGGCTCCAGCCTTATTTCCTAAAGATAACTAGGACCAGTGATCTATCATCATCATTTAACAGGGAGTCAAATGGCAAAAGTGAAGCATGGTTTGCAGAGTCCCAGTTCCAGCAAAACAACACTGCAGAAGGATGAGCTTCAAGCTAAATGACAATTGCTTAATAACCAAGATAGTTTCTTTTACGTTCTTCCAGAATATATGGGTGTTCTCAATTTATTGTTAGTTCTTAAGACTGTTTCCATCTTGCCTTTTTCTATTACTTTGAAAATCTTTTTATATCAGCATACTCAAATCTACTTCCTTTCTTTGACTACTGCATGCTATTCCACTATGTGGATTAACAGCATCCACAAATGAACATTTAACAGTAGCTGCTGCTATTTCTTTCTCTTGATCATCTTGCATTTCTCCTTCTTTCTCCTCCTCTTCCTCATTCTTCTCTTCTTTTCTCTCTCTCTCATCATTATCATGCTTTTGTATGTATGAACATATATTCAAAAAAAATTTAGAGCACTTTGGTGGGATTAAAGGCACATGTATTTTTGTTTGTTTGTTTGCTTGTTTCTCTTTCTGTATATTTTATTGAAAATGTACCTAAATTAAAAAAAAAAGCACTAACAGGAATGTAACATATAGCATAGAAAATACAGTCAATTAAATTGTAATAATTATATACAGTGAGAGATGGATTATTACACTTATTGAAGTAATCCCTTTGTGAGGTAATATAAACACGTAATCACAATGTTGTTTTGTACACCAGAAACTAATATAAAAGTGTATGCCACCAAATATTGGAAAGTAATTTTTAAATTAAAAAAAAAAAATATATATATATATATATATATATACCTAAGAAGAGCTGTCTACACTGCTAAGTTGGAAAGCAATTTTCTTTTAATTCATTTTTATTGTTAGACTTTTTGGGGTGACATCTGTTAGCAAGGATTACATAGGTTTCAGGCATACAATTCTACAGTGCATTGTTAACTTGATGTATAATAAGTTCACCACCTAATGTGACTTCTCTTTCCATCACCTTCTATTTAGCTTCCCCCCCTCCTCTCCCACCCCCTCCCCTTTCTCCCCTCCCTAACCCACTCGTCCCCAAATAAACATTAAACTATTGATTGTGTCCATGGGTTATTTGTTTGTTCATTTCTTTTTTTCTTTGCTTTCAGTTTTATATTCCGCATGTGAGTGAAATCATGCAGTTCTTTGTTTTTTCTCTCTGGCTTATTTCACTCAGCATGATGATCTCCAGGTCCATCCATTTTGTGGCAAATGACAATATTTCATCTTTTCTTACAGCTGAGTAATATTCCACTGTGTATATGCACCACAGCTTCTTTATCCAGTCATCTGTCATAGGGCACTTTGGTTGTTTCCATGTTTTGGCCACTGTGAACAGCGCTGCGATGAACAGTGGGGTACATAAGTCTTTGCGGACAAAGGTTTTCAAGTTCTTTGGGTAGATCCCCAGAAGGGGGATTGCTGGGTCAAATGGTAGCTCCATTCCCAATTTTCTGAGGAACCTCCACACTGCCTTCCACAGTGGTTGTACCAGTTTGCACTCCCACCAGCAGTGTACCAGAGTCCCTTTTTCTCCACATCCTCTCCAGCAC
>PVJL010014579.1:0-27561 GCA_004026885.1 Lyroderma lyra
TGCTTGGTACAATTCGTTGGTGAAACCATCTGGTCCAGGGCTTTTGCCTTTAGGGAGATTATGTATAGTCATTTCAATCTCGTTGCTATTGATTGGTCTATTTAGATTATCCAGTTCTTCGTGGTTCAGTCTGGGTAGGCTACAAGTTTCTAGAAACTTGTCCATTTCTTCTAGGTTGTAAAATTTCATGGCATAAAGTCCTTCATAATATTTTCTTACAATCCTTCGTATTTCTGTGGTATCAGTGGTAATTTCTTCCCTTTAATTTCTAATTTTGGATATTTGTGTCCTTTTCTTTTATCCTTTGATTAGTCTCTCCAGGGGTTTGTCAATTTTGTTATCTTTCTCAAAGAACCAGTTCTTCGTTATATTAATTTTTTCTATTGTCCTTCTGTTCTCTAATTGGTTTAGCTCTGCTTTAATTTTTATTATTTCTTTCCTTCTGCTGCCTTTGGGTTTTGTCTGCTCTTCTTTTTCTAGTTCTTTAAGATGGGATGCTCAGATGTTTGCTTGTGGTTTTTCTTGTTTCTTAAGATAGGCCTGTAATGATATAAATTTCCCTCTTATTACTGCTTTCGCTGTGTCCCAATAATTGTATTTTCATTGTCATTAGTTTCTCTATATTTTTTAATCTCATCTTAAATTTATTCTTTTATCCAGTCCTTTTTTTAATAAGCTGTTGTTTAATCTCCATGCATATGTGTTTTTTTGTGCTTTCGTTTTACAGTTGATCTCCAATTTCAAAACTTTGTGGTCTAAGAATACACTTGGCATGATTCAATCTTCTTGAATTTGTTGAGGTGACTTTTGTTTCCCAGCATGTGGTCTATTCTTGAGAATGTTCCATGCACACTAGAAAAGAAGGTGTAGTCTCTTTTTGGTGGATGAAGTGTCCTGTAAATGTCAATGATGTCCAATTGTTGTAATGTGTCATTTAGAGCTGTTATTTCCTTATTTATTTTCTGTTTGAATGATCGGTCCATGGCTGTTAGTGAGGTTTTTAAGTCCCCCACTATGATTGTGTATTCATCAGTTTCTCCTTTCAAGTCTGTTAGTATTTCTTTGTGTATTTTGGTGCATCCTGGTTGGGAGCATATATGTTGATTAGTGTCAACTCTTCTTGGTGTTGCATTGTGCCTTTTATCATTATGTAATGACCATCTTTGTCTTTTACTATCTTTTTTAACTTGAAGTTTATTTCATCAGATATCAGTATGGCCACTCCTGCTTTTCTCTGGTTACCATTTGCTTGGAGTATTGTATCCCATCCTTTCACTCTGAGTCTGTGTTTGTCCTTACGGTTGAGGTGTGTTTCTTGGAGACAGCATATGGATGGGTTCTGTTTTTTAATCCAGTCTGCTACCCTGTGTCTTTTTATTGTTGAGTTCAGTCCATTAACATTTAGAGTGATGATCGATATGTGAGCATTTCCTGTGGCCATTACTTACTTCTTTCCTTGTTTTTGTTTGTTTGTTTATTTGTTTGTTTTTGTTTCTTTCTTGTTGCCCCAACTTTGTTCCATTTTTCATGATGTTTTGTTTCAGGCTGAAGAGCCTCCTTCAGTATTTCTTGGAGTGCTGGCCTCTTGCTGGCAAATTCCCTGAGCTTCTGTTTGTCTGAGAAGGTCTTTATTCCACCTTCATATCTGAAAGATAATTTTGCTGCATAATTTATTCTTGACTGGAAGTTTCTCTCTTTTAAATTTTTCAATATTGGATTCCACTCTCTCCTGGCTTGTAGAGCTTCTGTTGAGAAATCTGATGCCAGCCTGATGGATTTTCCACTAAAGGTTATAGTTCTTTTCTCCCTGGCTGCCTTGAGAATTGTCTCTTTGTCTTTAGTTTTGGACATCCTTAGTACCATGTGTCTTGGAGAAGATCTGTTGAGGTCCTGGTATCTGGGGGACCTGTTTTCTTCTTGAACTTGGGGTTCCAGGCCTTTCCATAGGTTTGGAAAGTTCTCATCTACGATTGTTTGAGTATGCTCTCTGTAGATTGCTCTGGTCCCTCTTCTCTGCCTATTATCCTGATGTTGTTTTGTCTCATGGAGTCAGATAGTTCCTGCAGAGTTTTTTCAATCCTTTTGGTTCTATATTCCCTCTCTTCCTCTTTCTGAGCTGTTTCCATGTTCTGATCTTCAATATCACTAATTCTTTCCTCCATCTCGTTGGTCCTGTTTCCTATGGCAGTTACTTCTTTTCTCACTTCTGTTATCATATTATTTATTCCTCGTATTTCCATCTCAATCTTTCTTATGTTTTGAATTTCTTTGTTAAATTGTTCTTTTTGTTCACAGAGTTCCTTTTTTATATCGTTTATATCCTTTTTTATGTTATTTATCTCAGCTATGGTGTTCTGCCAATAGATTTTCATTTCTCCCACAGCCTTTAGAATGGCTGCTTTAAGTTCTCTGTCACTTAAATCAGACCCTTCCAGTTCTAAGAATCTGTCTTCTGTGTAAATTTCATGTTCCTTTTGAGGAGTTTTAATTTTTAAGGAATTCATCCTGTCCGCTGGGTTCTTTCTCTTTGACATAAGAGCTTTATGTTCAGTGCCCACATTATTGCTTTTGTGGTGTCTTGCTGTACGGCAGACACTAGGTGGCACTGGGGGTCAAGTTTTGGGAGAGAGGGGATTGTTTGTTTCTTGTTTCTCATCTCTTACTGCATTTGGAGGCTATGCGCTTATATCCTGGGGAGAGGCCAATGAAAGGCGCTCCAAGGGAGGCTCTGCTTTCTGCCCTTTGCTGGGGAAGCTGTTCTGAGGTTTGTTTCTGCTGACTCAGGTGAATGCTATCAAATCAGTCTTTCTTCCTAGCCCTGATTCGGCATCTGGCTGTCTACGGGCTCACACTGCTTTCAGAACCCTGCGGTGCATGAGGAAGTGCACGCTCCATAAGTCCAAAGCTGTGGGCCTGGCCTGAGACAGCAGGGTCGCTTTTGCAGCAGGCTGGGAATAGGAACTGCAGCCCTGTGTAGGTCTCCAGGGAGCCTAGAGCTGGGGTGTCATCTTTCCAGTTTAGAGTCCTTGCTCAGCCCTTCTACCACTCAAAAGTTCCAGAGGCTGGCTCCCAAACTCCGTCCCTAGCATGCAGCTTCAAAGCCCAGCTCACCCATAGTCCCTCCCCTCCCCCGAACTGCGCTGCTCAGATCCTGTTGCAGTCTCTGGTCCCTTCCCTCTGCCCGACTCGCCCCCTTCTGTCCAACCTTCAGGTGTTTACTTGCGATTTGTGGATTTCTCAACAGCCATTTTGTTACTCAGGGTCCTCTTTCTTGGCTCCTGGACAGCCGTTCAATTGTGTTTTCTGGGAGAGGCTTTAGGGACCTCCTCTCCAGTCCCCATCTTGCCTTCTTTTCCCCCTTAATTTCTTTTCATTCAATAATTTGTTTTTTCATCAAATGCCTTGATCAGTATATTAATGCAATCCAGTTTGGTCTGTATCAACATGTTCATTTTAAAGATGAGAAAAATAGGAACTAATGATTTAATTAAATCACACATAAATAATGAAATACTTGCACTCTTAAGTCAGCCATAGATTAGAAAATAAACATCACAATTTCTTAGTGGTTTTTGACAAACTTCAAATGTCTCTAAGATTGTTTCCCAACTGTAAAATAAGGATAAATCTAGTAACCTTTATAATTGTTATAAGAAAAAAAGTTTCTGTAAAGCATTTAGCACAGTGCCTGGCATATAATTAATATTTCAAAAAACCCACCATTATTTGCATAAAGCAGTAACATTATTTGCCAGAGCAGGCACTGAGATTTCAGCCTCAGGACATGGGGAGCTCCAGTTGTCAGCAGCCTTTGCATGGGTCCAGGCCTCTGAATCTAATTCATGAGAACAGCACAGAGCTGGCTGTGAAGCTTGGTCTCCTCAATCAACAGCACACCCTCAAAGCTCCTGAGAGCACAGCCCTCCTGCCCAGATCTCACAGGGAGTCACAGGAAGCTCTGTCCTTTCATCTTGTTTTACTGTGGTCCCAGAAGGTCAGCACCACTACATGACATCAGATTGTATTTTCTGTGCTGGGTCTCCAGTGAACATATCAGGTTGGTTCAGGTAACTCTTCACCTAAAATCCTCCTAATGGACAGACATGTGTCAACCCACTCTTGGCTTTCTCATCTGTAACCTACAAACTCTGCTGGTTAAGGTTTCTGTCTGAATATGAGCAGATGCCGTCCCAGGCAGGAGGGGGTCTGACTTGGAAGGTAAAGTTCACAGGTGTGCAGCTCTCCTCAGATTATGGAGTTACCTTTGCCCTTCCCCAAACCCTTCCCTTTATCTTTATGGCCCAAGGGGTCAAAAGTGTCACACTATACTGGCACATAGTTGGGGTGTGTTTGCTACCTTGATTTTCCTCAAAAACTCCTACATGGGCTGAAAAGTGTGCTTAAGCTTGCCAAACCTGCACACAGGCACACAAACACACATTCCTGTTACAGGTGACTTGAGGGAGAGCAGATATTGATGGAAGAGAAAACAAGTGATACAAGTTTATATGCACCTGGGCAGGGAGCAAGCTAGTTGTCATGGGCTGGGAAAGGAGGTCACAGAAAGGAGGAAGGAGGTAAGGAAGTAAAGAAGAAATCAAAAGAGTTTCAAATATCAGTTGGTTAATTTTTAAACCACTTATCTTAGGTTCAGTAAAAGTCGTAATGGCAGCAGTGCAACTATTAAGCAAAATAAACAAACAAACGAACAAGAAAGTTATCAGTTCAGGCAGCTCAGGGTCCCAGGATGCACCTGGGAAAGTAACCTTCCAATAGTGCTAAGGTTAGCTCCTACTAGGGAGAGGAGTAGGTGTAGAAACAGAGGTACTGGGTGGTGACCTCCAGTTATCATGATGACAATGTTTTCACTCTTAGCAGAAATGTTTTAAAAGACCCCCTCAGAGCCCCACCGCAGTCCTGTGCCATGCCCTACACACTCTGAAGGCAGGTCCCTATTCTCCCTGCCAACACCCCAAATAGTGCAAAGACTACGTCTGTGCTCCTTACTGGCATCCATCTGAGGCTCACTGGAGCCATCCTGAATACTGAACGTGGTAGGTGTCACAGTACAAAGTTGCCCAAAGGAGGCTGTGGAGGCCTGTGCTTTGCCAGTCCCCTCTGGTACTAACTGAACCTGAGACTTGGGAAAGTCATGCCTCCCTTTCTCATCAGAATGAAGAGCCGTGGCCCCGTGTTGCGGTAGCTGCGCTCGCTTTGCCCCGGGAGCCCGACTCCCCCAGGGGGCGTGGAGGCTCATCTACACTCCAGTTGTCGCCAGGGCTACTCACCGAGCTCCGTCTGAAGTTTCTCTGGAAGGAGGAGGAGAATGACATATTAAGCAATTTGTTCTAAGGGAAAGGAGACAAAATATTTTTAAAAAATAAAAGCAAGTCCTACATTTTTTGGAAAGCTGGACTCATAAAAAAAGAAAATAAATGTAGAAAAATACTGATTTTTTTCTTATGGATCACTTGGTAAACTGTTATTCCTTTTCTCTGCACAACAAAAATGCTCTCAGTTCTACCACCCCATAATTCTGCTTGTTTCTGTTATTTAACATAGCGATATTGGATTATTTTATAAAAAATAATACATATTCGTTTTATAAATTCACAGAAAGTATGAAAATTATGGACATAGATACTTATCACCTATAATTCCAAACAGAGAGATAAAACATATATATGTATGTGTGTCTGTGTGCATATATATATGTGTATATATATATATATATGTTTTGCAATTATATATATACATACACAGATATTTTAACAGTAATATATAACATTTAATTTTTTTCTGTATCCACTTATAATAATAAAGATAACTGTATATTTATATCCTTATATCTAAATATAGAAGTTATCCCAAAAGTCTTGGTGCTGTTGTAAGTTACTTAAGGCCAAAAATCTTTACATGATTAGAAATGTGTTTATAGATACATAGATGATTGATAGACAAATAGATGGATGTAACAATATAGTAGAATTTTTTCAACCATTAACATTATTTGCAAATATCATTTTTTAATCAATGCTATTATATAATATAACTTATAGTAACATAAGACATTTAAAACTCCACTTTTGTATTGGGGTTTTGGCTATTGTTTTGTTGCTATTTATCTAAGGCTCTAATTAAAATGCTATTGTGTAAGTAGTTTTTGCCATCTTTGATTATCTTCATATGATAGGTTCCTATAAGTTATCAGCACAATACAGCATAGGAAAACATTTCAGTTGAAAGAGTATTGCAATATGAAACATACCTGTGAATAAATAATCTTGAACTTAAAAATAACTAGAATACTATTAACAATAATAATTCAATCAAAATGTAGTATATAAATATTGTCATAAATGTGTTATATCTTTTGATACATGTTGCTACATGTAAGATATTATTATTTTTATTCTGGAATGTGAAGGTCTTTTTAATTAAAGTATAGTTGACATACAATATTATATTAGTTTCAAGTGTATCATAGTGATTTGACTTTTATATACCATATGATGTGGTCACTGCAAGAAGTCTAGTAACCATCTGTCACTACAAAGTTATTGCAATATTATTGACTGTATTCCCTATGCTATACATTACACCCCCATGACTTAATTATGTTATAACCATAAGTTGGCATTTCTTAATCCCCTTCACATTTTTTACCCATTCCAACCACTGCCCAACCCTCTGGCAACTATCAGTTTGTTCTCTGTATCTGAGTCTGTTTAGTTTTGCTTTGTTTGTTTGTTTAGATTCCACATATAAGCGAAATGATACAGTATTTGTCTTTTTCTGGCTTATTTCACTTAGCATAATACCCTCTTGGTCCATCCATGCTGTTAAAGGTATTTTTGTTGATTAAAAAAGTATTAGGTGCTATGGAGCAATCCTGGAACCTTTCCTGCTAATTTGAACATTTTGGTCATAGACGCAGAGTGCTCACCTGGGATGGAGATGACTGACCCCTTCTCTTCAGTGAGGACAGGGTTGTGGACAATGCAGGACACAGTTTGTGTGGAGGCATTTCTGACCACAAGCATGGATTCCACATAGAAGAGGCCATTGTCATCTTGGATTTGATATTCAGACACAGCCAGCAGCTTCTCTCCTGTGATGTCTTCCCAGTAAACTTGGGGCTCCGGGAACCAGCCTTTTGCAGTGCACACAAGCTGGACCCCATTTTCCACAGATCCTTCCATGTGGATGTGAGGGGCAGAGCCCACACCTGTGGAGGAAAGATGTAAACCTGGGTCTGGAGCCTATGAACACTGAGATCCCAGTGGCATTGCTCATAGGGAGAGGCCAGGAGCTCAGGGGTCTGTGAACAAAAAAACATTCCAAAGTCTTCTTCCCATTCAATTTGGAGTTCACATACACTGTAGTTGTTCCCCTGTCTATATCCTTAAATTTTAGTATATGAGCAATGTTTTTTTTTTTTCCCTTCAGTTTCAGGTAGGAGAATAAGAGAAAAGGACATAAAAACCTTTTGCTTATGTCTTTAGTATTATAAACAAAGACGCGTGACAATTTATTCATGAACTACCCCATGCCACAAAATCTGCCTTTTTCATCTTAATATTATTGAGTCAGGCACTTTGTCTGACATTTTGGATTATACCTTGAAGCCAAATTAAATAGGATATTTAACATAAAGTCACAAATCACTTTCATGGATACTATTCTTCACATTCTCTTTGCTGCTGATTATGACCCAGTAAATCACCTCGAGTGTGTACAATGGGAAGCTCCGTGAAGAGTTTCTGTATCTAAATATTTTATCCAATGTGGAAATATTTTTGAGACATCCTAGTTTTATGTAATCATGAAATTCTTTCTCTACCCAACACAACTCTCAAACTCAAAGGGGACTGTATTTTCCCTACATGGCAATTGTGTCTCTATCACTTGTTAGGGAATAGAGACCCACTCCCTTCACCTAGACCAGGCATGTCAAACCTGTGGCCCAGAACAGCTTTGAATGTGGCCCAACACAAATTCTTAAAACATTATGAGAAGATGGCAGAGTAGGTAAACACTATGCCTGCTTTGTTCCTTGAACACATTAAAATTACAACTAAATTATTGAACAAACAACCTAGAGAACCATATGAAGTTTAGTTGAACAGAAGTTTTATAACTAAATATACAAAGAAGAGGAGACCATATCGGGACAGACACGAAAGGAGCCAAACCTCTGGTGATGGTAGAGAATCAGGAGAGCTATCTCAGCTACAGAGGTTCCCCTTGGAGGAGCAAGCTACCTCAACCCCATACCAGGCTCCCCAGCTTGGAGCACTAGTGCTGGGAAGAGGAACTCCACAACACCTGACTGAAAAACTGTGGGGACTCCAACCATCCTATTGGGACGAAAGGCTATGGGAAACCCAGACATCCTCTTAAAGTGCCTGCACAGACTCAGTCACTCATGGGTAGCCACTCTGGGCTCCATCAGAGGGATGGTGACTTGGGTCAAGAGAGGCATACAAGGGGCAGATTGAGGTGTGTGGTTTTGGGGTGAAGGCTAAAGGACAGTCACCATTTCCTCCTCCCATGCAGCTGGCTTGTGGGTGCCATCTTGTCTGTGTTGCACCCACTCCCACAGGGTCAAATCTGAACCTGATTGACCTGGTAAGCTCTGCTTTCTCTACCCTGCTGACTCACTGAGATGCCATCTCATCCAATTCCACCAGTGCCAGAGGCACTTTCTCTGGTGAGCAGCCAGCCCTGCCAGCATTGCAATCTTTTTTGGAGAACTATGGAAGTTTGCAGGACCCAGGCGGGCATTGATTAGCATTGGTGTCATCTGAGACTTCTGCTGAGTAGCTCCAGGTGTGAGAGTGCCACCAAAATGGGATTTATAAGAGCACCCAGCTCAGGTGACCAGAGAGATGATGCCAGGGCTCCACAAGACACCTACTACATAAGGCTATCCAGTAATACTGGGAGACATAGCAGATCTACCTAAAAAATAGAAACAAACACAGATGGGCACCCAAAATGAAGAAACAAAAATATGTCTCAAATAAAAGAACAGCAGAAAATTCCAGAAGAACTAACCGAGATGAAGGCAAACAACCTATCAGATACAGAGCTCAAAATGATAGTTATAGGAATGCTCAAAGAACTTAGTGAAAACTTCAACAGAGGGATAGCAAGCATAAAGAAGGACATAGAAGCCATAAAACAAAACCAGTCAGAAATAAAAAATACAATACTGAATTTCAGAATTCAATAGAAGGAATCACCAGCAGACTAGATGGAACAGAAGATTAAATCAACGATTTGGAAGACAAGGTAGCAGAAAACATCCAGTCAGAACAGGAAAAAGAAAAAAAAAATCCAAAAGAAATGAGGATAGTTTAAGGGGCCTCTGGGTCAACATCAAGGGTAACAACATTCACAATATAGGAGTACCAGAAGGGGAAAAGAGAAAGGAAGGAATTGAGAACGTATTTGAAGAAATAATGACTGAAAAATTTCCTAACCTATTGATGGAAATAGACATACAAGCCCAGGTGGCACAGAGAATTCCAAACAAGATAAACCCAAATAGGCCCACACCAAGACACATGATAATTAAAATGGTAAAGGTTAAAGACAAAGAGAGAATCCTAAAAGCAGCAAGAGAAAAGCAACTAGTTACTTATAAGGGAGCTCCTATAAGACTGTTAGCTGATTTCTCAACAGAAACTTTGCAGGCCAGAAGGGAGTGGCAGAAAACATTCAACATGATGAGAAGAAGGACCTACAACCAAGATTACTGTACCCAGCAAGGCTATCATTCAAAATTGAAAGACAAATAAAGAGGTTCCAAGACAAGAAAAAGCTAAGTTTATCACCACCAAACTAGTATTAGAAGGAATGTTAGAGGGACTACTTTAAGATAAAAAAAACAACAACAAAATTATGAATAATAAAATGGCAAAAACTACATATCTATCAACAATTACCTGTAATTTAAATGGATCAAAAGTTCCAATCAAAAGACATGGAGGGTATTGTGCTGAGTGGAGTGTCAGACAGAGAAAGACTGAAGCAATTTGATTTCACTTATATGTGGAATCTAAAGAACAAAATAAACAAACAAAACAGAAACAATCTCAGACAGAAAATATTTGGATGGTTGCCAGATGGGAGGGGGATCAGGGTGTGAGTGTAAAAAGGGGAAGGGGTTAAGAAATACAAATGGGTTGTTACAAAGTAGTTAAGGAGAGGTAGGGTATAGCATAAGGAATATAGTCAATAATATTGTAATAATTATGTATCGTGTCAGGTGGGAACTAGATTTGTTGAGGTGATAGTTGGGAGAGGGTTGGAGGGATGGTGAAAAGGTGAAGGGATTAAGAAGTACAAATTAGTTACAAAACAGTCATGGGGATGTAAAGTAAAGCATAAGGAATTTGAAAAATAATATGGTAATAACTATGTATAGTGACAGGTGGGTACTAGACTAATCAGGAGGATTGCTTCTTAAATTATATAAATGTCTAACCACTATGCTGTACACCTACAATTAATGAAAAATAATATTGAATGTAAGAAAAAAAGAAGAGGTAGTACATATATACAGTGGAATACTGCTTAGTTATAACAAAAGAATAAAATCTTGCCATCTGTAACAACCTGGATGGACCTAGAAAGTATCATGCTGAGTGTAGTAAGCCAGACACAGAAAGACAAATGTCATATGATTTCACTTATTTGTGGAATCTAAAGAACAAAATAAACAAAACAGAAACAGACTCAGAGATCTGTTTCAAACAAACAGAGAACATTTTGATGGTTGGCAGATGGGAGTGGGGTTGGAGGGATGGATGAAAGAGCAGAAGCCATTAAGAAGTACAAATTCTTAGTCACAGGGATGTAAAGTACCGCATCGGGCATAATCAATAGTATAATACTTGTATTATAATAACTATGTATGGTGTCAAACAGGTACCAGATTTACCAAGGTGATCACTTTGTAAGTTATATAAATGACTCATCACTATGTTGTACACCTGAAACTAGTATTGTATGTCATATGTAATTGAAAAAATAAATAAATAAAGTGTAAAAAATATTATGAGTATTTTTGCAATTTTTAAGTTTTAGCCCATCAATTACTGTTAGTGTTAGTGTATTTTGTGTGTGGCCCAAGATAATTCTTCTTCCAATGTGGCCCAGGGAAGCCAAAAGGTTGGACACTGCTGACCTAGAGCCTTAGAAAATGTGTGGCTTATTTTCAAATGTCCCCGATACAGAAATGCCACATTTCAGAAATATAAGGATTCTGTCATCCATCTTAAATCACCTTGAATGTAATAACAATAATAATTATAGCTACATGTGCTCATGTAAAAGATGTTAGAAAACAGCCTTGTGGAGACATAAAAAGGAAGCTGTATCAGCCAGAACTTTTAACATCTCCAGAAAATAATTTCCCTGATAAGGTATTATTATGGAAATGGATTTTCCTAATTTTCTCATTAGCACATGGAGGAGTTATTCCAGGGGACCATGTGATAGTTTCCTTTTCAGATACAGTGAACTCTCCATTAACCAGAACTTTCTCAAGCAACCGGCAAAAATGGGTGCTGGTTAAGTGAGAGTCTACTGCGTTTGTTTTTCCTTAAGACAGACCCTTCTTCAGTGATCTCCTTCTTCCTGACCCCTTCCTACTTTGCTAATACAAAAACATCATGGAGAACCTTGCCATTTGCAGTATGTCCGAAAGCATCCATGAATTCCCAATTCATTGAAGACAGTTTATGATAATCTCCAGAAAAGCACCATGTCCTTATCTCTTTAGTCCCACTGTTAATGAACTTTCTAACTGGAGACATTACACCAAGTGTTCACATCTCAGTTACTGCATATTTGATATCGGGTAGAGAACAACCAATTCCATTAAGATACAAGGTCGGACAATGAACTTTTTGAACTCATCCTAGAAAAAGTGCTACATACCTCATTGCTGAGTATCACTACCATTATCTCTGAAGTACTCCACTTGGGAAGCTTTGCACTGATGCCAGTGCCTGGTCCACCTTCAAAGCAATTTTGGAACTCTTTTTCTGGAATGACTATCAGAGTGGTTGTCATACCCAAAATCTGACAATTAAGTTCTCTAACTTGTCACCATGTGCTTATGGTCACAGCACTGTACAAACAAGTCAGTAAGGTGTCATTGTTAAGGTTATGACATCTTACTGAGTTGTTTGTACAGTGCTGTTAATGTAAGAGCATGGTGGCAAGTTCATGAACTTAATTGTCAGATGGCCATTTCAGAAAAAGAATTCCAAAATTGCTTTGAAGGGTGGACTAGGTACTGACGTCAGTGCATAGCTTCCCAAGGGGAGCACTTTTAAAGTGATCGTAGTGATTTTCAGCAATGAGGTATGCAGGACTTTTTCTAGAATGTGTTTGCAAAATTAATTGTCTGCCCTCATATGGATGTTGGACAGTTGACTAGACTCATTCACTCAGGAATCGACTGGCCATTGCACACCAGCCTATGTGGCAGATTTGTGCCATAGCAAAATTGCTAATGACCACATGTCATGAATTTCAAATAACTGTCAAGAATAGTCAAAACCCTGTAAGTTTTGGTAATATTGCTTGTGTGAACTTGCTTTGAAGACTTCAGAACTACTTGCTTTCAAGTGGATCAGGATAGAGGACTGGGAATTAGGAACTGCCTTGATGATTACAGGAAGTTCTCCAATCTGCGATGAGCTTACCACAAATTAATATACTTCTCCCTCCAAGACCCTATGCCTTTTCCCCAGATACTCACCTGCTACTTTGAGCAGCAAGCTTGTTTCTCCATAATAATTCCCCTCTTGGCAACGGCACCAGTATTGCCCATTATCAGATGGTTGGACATTGTACATCTTCAGAGCCACACCTCCCTGGGCAATGTTGTCCTCTATCCACTCTACTCGGCCTCGGTGCTCCTCCAACTGCATCTCGGTCACCTCAGCTCCGTCCTGGTGTGCAAGCAACACGTGTGCACCGGGCGCTGAGCGGTACCACCTCACTTCCATGTGCATCGCGGTCCTCTTGGGGAGGAGCTGACAGGTTAGCAGGGCATCTTCCCCAACCCTGGCCACGATAGGATGGGCAGGACCAATCACTCTAAAGTCATCTACAAAACAGTGTAAAAGGGGGAACCAGGAAATGCCAAGTGGAAGATTAATAGACTTGCTTTGGAATGCTTTGGAATGCACACCTACCCAAACGGAGGCACGGGGGACGGAGGGCTTTGTGTTCGATGTCTTAGAGAAACCCAGCATGATGATTGGCACATTTGGCTGTTGTTACAGACACAATTTTGCATGCTGAAAGTAACATGTGGTTCAAAAATGTGTCAGCGCTGAAACTGTCACCAGCTATGTGATTTGGAGTGCAAATCCATTGTTTTCGTGAGATTTGAGATTTGGAATCACCATTTCTTCATCTTTAAGATACTAAAACCCTCATCTCTGTGTAAATCCACTTTTTAAATTGGGAACTTTACGAGTGATTTATTTTATATTTTATAGTGTTTTATTTTACAGCGATTTCACTTTATCTTGTTGGTGACTGTAATCATTTTCCTTAAAATTTAGGTAATACATTTATTTAATAGATGTTTCAACTTTTCAGGATTGCTCTTGTTCTAGGTAAAAAGAAAGGAAACAAAATCAAGCTTTTTTAATTTAATTGTTTTCATTTTTGGTCTGGAGTAGGCAAGACTTCAGTTACTGGGGTTACTGTACAATGTGGTTTTTATACGGGTGTTCTGTGGTGGATTAGGACAGTGATTTGTCTAGAGAGTTCAAACTTTCCAGTTAAATTTTGAGTCATGTTTGACTTCTTTGTTGTCATCCACGAATTGAAGAGATATTTAATGATTCTGCTTGTTATCGTGTTTAATAACTTAATATGTCATATGTTTTATGTCTTTCTCACCCTAAAATGCTCCTGGGCCATTTGCATTTTCTCTGGGCAGATCCAATGACCCTAAGAAGGAACCTTGCCTCCCCAGGAGATGCTGCTCAAAAGGTCTCCTGAGAACTTAAGTGGAGATCTGCTTGCAGTCTTCATTGGTGGATCTAAATATGAGGCTAGAACTGAAGCGAGACCACCCAGCTGACTGCTTTTGCAGGTGGGGAGAGTGCATTAGGGAGAGAGAACGGCAGCCTCCTCATGCCACACAGCTCCCGGCAGCACTCCGTCTGGGGCCTGTGCCTTCTGCTGCCCAGTCCAGCGTCTTTTCCACTTTGCCATGCTTAGGGCTCTGGTAGTACCCACTGACACTGCATTTTCATAATCTCTTTTCAAGCTACAATATTTTGACCAACAAAATTCGGCTACTGAGTAGCCAAGTCCATTTTTCGGAAGTCCCTCCTAGTTTCTTTTTTCCAAGTATTTTTTCTGCTATTGAGTTCATGGTACAAAGCAGCCAGTTTTCCAGCCCCCAAAGTGCTGTCTTAAATACATGCAGGAGAACAAATGAATCATGAAACATGTGCCAGTTACTGCTTCAAGTGCTTTCCATGTACAGCCTCATTGAACCCTAAAGTCTGCGCTAACCCCAGACATAAGCGTATCATTATCATAAAGATGAGGAAACTAAGGCATACTCAAGTAAACATCCAAAGGCAACACAGCTGGAAGTGGGGGAGCCCTTTTTGGAATACAAATGTTTGCCCAGTGGGCCCCCTTTCTTGATATTGCACCAGTCCTTTTGAATTTCAGACCTCTGCATCTGAACTGGATCTCTGGGACACTGAAACAGTAAAGGGGGGAGGGGCATCCTACCTGACTGCTTCATGGTGAGGAGTACGAATAAGAAGGAGGCAACCACACCGGACAGGCTGTAACCTGGAAAATCCACCATCCTCCCTGGAGCAGACACAAGAGAAAACACGGCCACACCTAAATGAGGCTGCAGTACACCAGGCACACTCGTGGTGTCCGGGCCTTACTCAGTCAGAACGAGGAGCTGACCCCTCCACAGTCAAACAATGAAGTGGACTTGGCTCCATTTCTCAGCAGTAATCGATCATTTCTGACCCCTTACCGAATGGGTTGTAGTTCAAGCTATATTTTAGGCCTGAAGGAAGATTTCTGATTGAAATAAAAAAGCTCTCCTGGGCTAAAGGAACAATGATATTTACATTTAAAAGAATCTCCTTAGTCCCATCTATTCCAAGCATGCAGAAATTATAGTGCAGGAGTCAAAGATTTTTCCTCACCCTCTTCTCAGTCCCTTCTGAAAATCCCTTCACTGCTAGAGCTTCCTAGGTGTACAGGCGTGAGCAGGAAGGTCCTGCAGCCTCGTGTTGCAGCCGGGAAACCCCCATTAGTGCCCCGAGAACCCAGAGGCAAGGGGACGCTGTGGAGCATGAAGCAATGAGGAGTGGAAATGGTGCTGCAGGAGGAGGTGGCCGAGGAAACAACACCAAATGGACTTTCTGTGTCATCATGAAGACACATAGGAGTGAATAAAAGAAACAGCCCGACCAGCAGCGATGGGCAAACCCAACGTCCATGGTACCAGCAGTATAAAAATACTTCTTCACAGCTAAAAAATTTTAAAACTACCAGGACAAAAATAGAACACTAGCTTTAGTTTCGAAAACTGAAAATATCAGAAGGAAAGAAGCCTGAGACTTATTCTATCTGATGTGTCAAGTATCTTATTGAAAGAAAAACTTGCTTCACACCCAGGAGACCCTTCTCAGGAGCAGTAATAAGCTGGTTACTGCTTCTCTTTCCCCAGAAGCTAATGCCAGCAAGTTGTTACAGGGCCGGGGACAATCGGCAGTCATCGGAAATGGAAACTATGAACCAAGTGGCTTGGGAGATTATATTGACCCTGTTAAGACTTTATTTGCTTTCAAAAATGATGCACACTTTCATCAAAGTGACTGACACAAGCCCAGTCATAAGGGCTGGATCTGAAAGCGCGCTGACATGTCTATGTGATCATGAGACCCAGCACTTTGGAACTTATCAGTCACAGACTCTTAGACTGAAGGAAGTTGCTGATGGCCCCACGACTCCCTTGGAGAAAAGGAGAAACTTCTTTTCCACAGAGTTAAGGGCAAAGAGAGCCTGGGCACGTCACGCAATCGTGTGAACCGTGAAGGACCCACACTTGCGTCAGGCCAGTTTATGGGCCTGTTCCTTCAGGTCTTTTATGTTAAAGCAGAGGGGGTCCTACACATGCACTCTGGAAAAGCAATTGCTCAAATCAGTGACGCTTTTGAAGGAAGTTGTGAAAATGCATTTTGACCTTCACTGGTGCTCAGAGGGAGATGTACGCCTGAGTGTAGATGGGGAGAAAAACTGCCTTCCACAAGGGTTCTCCACAGGGCGGGGCGGTTCTGACCTAGGAGGCCACTGGGCAATGTCTGCAGACATTTTTCGTTGTCACACAAGGAAGGGAACATCACATAGGTGGTAGCTACGGGTGCTGCTAACCATCCTAGACCGCACAGGAAAGCCCCTACAGCAAAGAATTATCCTGCCCAAAATGCCAGTAGTGCCCACAAAAAGCACTGCCATAGCCAATTAGCTGTCAACGTGCTGAAAACCTTTGGCACGTTTTTGGTAAATAATAACTGGGCTTACATTGTAAACTTTAAACAGGACGTTTTCATTATGAGCTTTTTGACACCTCTATTTTACCATTTGAATGTAGGCCAAAAGTGTTGATATTGTCAGGAGATATGATCTAACATGTTTATGTGTCACCAAATTCTCAAAAACCTGTTTCGCTGAATTTTCTGAATGAAATACTGGGGTTAAGATGCAATGATACGTGGTGGTTTGTGTTTAGGCATTAGGTGAGTGACAGTTCCGAATTCCAAGGTCTGTGCACACACTATTAAAATTCACACCAAAAAATTTACAAATGATCACATATCATGCGTCATTAGAGGGATTTTCCCCCCAGTAAAACAATTTCAAAGCTTCAATTTTCAAAATGCCAAGTAACCACCATAATTAACTGCTGAGAATAAATGAAGTCAGTTCACAAAGTTTGAAGTTTACATAACTATGTAACTTAAAAAATATAGATATAGTTTATTACATGTTAAAACAACACATTTTTGTAGAGAGAAGGTCAAAGAGAATCAGAATTCTTATAGACAAGGTGACTTTGTGTTACTTCTATGACCTTTAGAACCTCACTGTGCTTTCTTTTTTTTTTTTTTTCTTTTTGGTATGTGGGTAGCTCCCTGATTGGGAATCGAACCCTCACTGCGCTTTCTTGAACCTCTCCATTCTCTCCGCTCTGATACAGACAGTCATTCCTCACATTTTCCAGCTGCATCATCTCCGTGTGATAGACAAGGCAACCAACACACAACATCGCGCACGACAGAGGAACAACCAGGGACCCTGGTTTTCTGAGTGTTATCTGGTGTCCCTCCTTCACCAGCCTGGCTCACAGCAATACTGTGGGAGTCACATAGGCACTTTGAAAAATGTAAAGAGGGAAGGAGTATAAAATGCAAGTGGGAGGTGTCAGGACGAGTGGCAGTTGCCCTGTGGAGTACTGGCTGTCCCTGTGCCCCACACCCTCATCTTAGCAGACTTCCCCAGCTCCCCAGCTGTCCTCTGCCGGGGCTCTACAAACCACTTACGTGTGTCACTGTCCTTCTGGGGAAACCAGGGGCTGCTGGGTCTCCTCCCTTGGTCTCAGGTGTACCCTTCATTCATGAGCAGGTATCCAAAGATGGGTCAGAGCCTAGGGTGCTGATGGAGGAGACCTGCGGAACAGCCAGGTGGGGCAGAGGAGCCCCGATGCCCCAGGCGTCGGGTGAGGCAGGATTTGCGCTGTGCACCCAAGCTGAAGGGAGCACCCAATCCCCGAGGCCACTCCACAAACAGATTCCAGTCAGAATGGTGTGCTCCCCTCCCACCAACTGTGGTCCTGACAAGTGAAACTCAGACAAGTGGACTTTGACTGGGTTTAGTCATGAGGTCTTTGGACCTGCAGACACAATGGTGACATTCACACTCCTCACTCTTCCCCAGAAATCCAGGGCTGCATGTGACACTGGGCCGCACCGCCTCTAAGTCCTCCTACAGAGTCCGTCGTCACCTCCCCACACGTGAGGATGGCCCACCTAGTGCAGGGTTTCCAGAACACAGAACTCACAGGGCTTATAGAGTGGAAAGCAAGGCTGAATGTTACATACGCCATTCTTCATTTTCCTGGTGAGGAAACAGGCCCAGAGAAAGGAATTGCCTTCTGCAGCATCACGGCCCTGGGCCAAGGTCCCTTGTGTGCTAGTTTGTTGCTTTACTTGGGTTCTTTATCTCCCTTTGCGGGGTAATAAAGAGTTTAATTACTCTTGGATATTAACCAAGTGAATTTATTAAGCTTCTCAACACATTGTTTGGGCACAAATGTTATAATGATAGAGGTCAGAGGCACAGACTTTGTATGTGTGCTGCTTAGGTTAGAGTTTCCCTTAACTCCCCCTTGAGTCAGTTTCTCTTTAAACAGAGTGCGAGTACCCCTAGTCTGCATAGGTATTCTCAGGGATTCCACAGCTCCCCAGAATAATTTTCAATTTAATTTTATAATTCCGTGTTTTTTTTTGCTTTTTGGTATGTGGGTAGCTCCCTGACTGGGAATCGAACCCAGGCCGCAGCGCTGACAGCGCCAACACCGAAGCCTTAAGCCACTACACCACCAGGGAACTCTAAATTTAATTTTAGAAGTTCATTACAATGTGAAATGTAAATATATGTGACATTTTGATGTGATAAAGTTTAAGCTGATTTTTTTCCCCTGAAGTTTCCTCCCCTCCCCTGTTATAATCAGCCCATATTCAGACACCTAACTTGAGGTTGTTATTCTTTTTTTCCTTTTTTTTTTTTTGAGTGATGTAACAGATGTATTGAATTCTTTTAAAATTTTTTATTAAATTTGTTGGGGTGACATTGGTAAGTAAAATTAGATAGATTTCAAGTGTACAAATCTACAGCATCTATGTGTCGTGTTGTGTCCCCACCAGAGTCAGTTCTCCTGCCATCACCACATACTCGAGCCCCTCCCCCCACTCCCCTCCCCCCTTACCCTCTGGCAACCCGTAAACCAAGCTTGTCCAACCTACCACCCGTGGGCCGCATTCAGCCGAGGACACTTTGAATGTGGCCTAACAGAAATTTGTAAACTTTCTTAAAACCTTATGAGATTGTTTTGGCAACTTTTTTGCTTAGCTCATCAGCTATCATTAGTGTTAGTGTATTGTAGGTGTGGCCCAAGGCAATTCTTCTTCCAATGTGGCCCAGGGAAGCCAAAAGGTTGGACACCCCTGCACTAAATTATTGTTTGTGTCCATGAGTTTTTGTTTCTTTGTCTCGTTCTTTTGTTGCTTTCAGTTTTATATCCCACACATGAATGAAGTCCCATGGTTCTTGACTTTTCTATCTGACCTATTTTGCTTAGCATGATAGTCTCAAGATCCATCCATGTTGTCACAAATGGCAGTATTTCATCTTCTTTATCCAGTCATCTGCGAATAGAACTACCATATGATATGACCCAGCAATCTCTCTTCTGGGTATTTACTCCAAAATTCTGAAAACTTTTGTCCACAAAGATATGTGTACCCCAATGTTCACTGCAGCATTATACCCAGTGGCCAACACATGAAAACAACTAAAGTTGTTATTCTTAAGGTAAGAAATTTTCCTTCCATCCTTCAGTGTAGAAATACCCTTTCCACTGTGGAGGAAAAGGGGTTTGAAGAGGAGAGAAAAAAATAACCATCGGAGAGTCTCTTTACCCTGTTTCTCTCTCTTAGTGAGAGTTGAGGGGTCAGCGCCTGCTTCGCCCCTGGTTCCCTATGGCAGCATTGCCCACGGACTTCCCTCCCCACAGGAGCACCGAAGAACAGCAGCAGGGGGAAAGCTGCCTAAGGTATGAAGAGGTGGGTCCTGGAAGACCCAAATACTGAAGTGGAGGTCTGCTGCCTAAAATGCTGGCAGGCAAGGATACAGCAAGAGGCCATGGTAAGAAAGCGCCTCCCCAAATGCAGGTCTGTGAGCTGATGCGCAGCATGCCGGACACTAAGACATTGGTGCTTGGACACTGGAAGGCTTATTGGATTTGGCCAAAGCAAAAGGGCAGGACAGCAGGATCTCTCAAATCTGTCTCCCCCAATAAGTGAAAGTAGGGAGTTTTTATGCAGCTAGGGAGTAAGGGAGGGGAGTTCTAGGGAACTGAGAAGGAAGTCTGATTCTTCAGTCCTAGATGCTGCTTTGTCACATCAGATTTATGGGCGCCAGCAGCTGGTCAGGGTTACCTTGGAGACTTTCTTTCCTTCTGTGGAACAAACTCATAAATTCTCCCTGAGATCTGGAGTTATCTCCTCCTGCTTGACAAAGAGACATCACATTAGCAACTTATGGTGACATTCTTAAGAACAAAAGGGGTTAAGTAGGAAGAAAGTTAACATGTGAACAATGGCTTAATTAAGAATTCAATTATTTAATCCTAGATACCAAAAATACCAGGGGCATTAAAATCACAAGGGGTTTGGCTACAGAGATTGATGTTACGGATATAATAGTCATCATCACCAACATAGGAAAAACAGTGATGACACAGGGCCACGATGTGACCATGACAGTAAGAGACAATGCTGAGAACATGAGAGCCTTCCACACCAACCCTGCACCACTTCCTTCCTCAGAACTTAGAAATAATGCCCGGGGGAGGGCTGTTTTTAAATGATTAATTGTTGTAAAAGCCACTGAATTTATCTGGAAATTCCCATATTAACTCCTCTGCTATAAGACATTATAGTGCTTGACATAAAAAGTAGGATCAGTAATAGGAAACTACAGAAATTTATTTTTCACACCCAAATTTGTGGTGTGAAAATGTTCAACCCATTGCACATATTCAGTATCATCTTAATGATACATAGTGTTGGAATTCTCCCACAAGTCTCAGGACCCATCTTTGCATTTTGTTTATGGTCACTCACAGCAACAACTGACGACTTAACAAAGCTTTTTAAATTTTTGTGCATCTCAATCAAAACCACAGTGAGATACGACCTCACTCCTGTCAGGATGGCTCTCATCAATAAATTGAGCAACAACAAGTGTTGACAAGGACTTTTGTTGGGACAGCAAAATCATCCAACCACTATGGAAAACAGTATGGCGCTTCCTCAAAAAATTAAAAATTGCAATTCCATTCCTGGGTATTTATCCAAAGAAATCCAAAACACTAATGTGAAAAAATATATGCACCCCTATATTTATTGTAGCATTATTCACAATAGTCAAGATATGGAAACAACCTAAATGCTCATTGATAAATGATTGGGTAAAGAAGCTGTGTTACATTTACACAATGAAGTATTACTTGCCCATAAAGAAGAATAAAATCTTATCTTTTGCAACAACATGGATGGAACTAGAAGATATGCTAAGTGACATAAGTCAGACTGACACAAATGCCATATGATCTCACTTATATGTGGAATCTAAAGAACAGAATAAACAACCAAAATAGAAAAAATTTATTTGGACACAGACAGTAATTTAGTAGTTGCCAGAGGGAAAGGCAGGAGGCGGGTGCAGAAGGCAGGAGGGGGATTCAAATATATGGTGATGAAAAAAGAAATGATTCTGGCTAGTGAGAACACATTGCAACACATGGATGATAGAGAACTGTACCCCTGGAACTAATGTAATTTTACCAATGTCACCCCAATAAATTTAATAAAAATTAAAAAAAATAAAATTTTTGTGCATCTCTTCTCAAAATGCCTACATACACTTTCTCAAGGTTATACCATTTTTGAAATAAGAATTGTGTCCTGAATTATGTTATGAATTATGAGCGCCCATTTTGTGTGGGGACATGTTGGTATGTGAGAGAGAGGGACTGGAAAACATGGCACCGAGCAGACGAAAGGCAGGAGGGCGACAGAAGGGAAGCAGAGTCATGCGTGCACATGGCCAACAGAGGGCAGCAGAGGCACGCTCACTGCCTGGTCTTCAAGGGCTTTTCTTCAACACGTGATTTACTTACAGACGTTTCCTCCTCACGTGTGACCTACATTCATGACTCCCTCAGCCAGCAAATGACAAAAGGAACCCTGAGCTTAGGATGTCTGAGATTTTAATTCTAGTTTTTGCTAATAAATTTTGACAAGCTTTACTTTGGATGTCTGTTCATTTCTGGGGCTTCAATTTCCTTAGCTTTAAAATAGGGATCATATGTGCACCTCACACTTAAATATTCCTAAAAAGGTAGTGGGAGAATATAATCGTGACACAAAAATCTCAAGTTAGGTAAAAGGTTTTGTGATTGGCAATGGAGAGTCGTGGAAAGAAGATAGGCTAAAAGAATAGAGAAGAAATGAAAATAAAACAACATCAATGTAAGAGGGTGTCAGACGTCTTGCTATGAATTCAGAGAAGTTCAGGTGATGGCCATCAGCTCAATTCTTGGGGATTCGGTGGAAACTTTTCTTGACATTTGTCAGGTCAACTCGCCAGGAAGATAATAATTATCGATTTCCTGGAGTCCCCCAACAATGGGTCTTACAAATGTAAAGTTCCCTCAGGGAAAAGAAAAGGAAATTATCAACTCTCATATCCTGGTGTCATAGCAGTGTGTCATTCTTCAGTCTTCTTGGTTTGTTTTCTGACTGGAGGGAAGAAACACTGACAGAGCCCTGAGACACCCACCCAAATGCTGGGTCATGGGCCTGGAGTTCCCCAGTGATAAGAGGGTTGATGCTCAAAAGTAGATGGAGGCCTTTCTTCATAAGTATGGCCACCGTTCAGCTGGCAGCTAGGAAGGGGATCCTGGTCCTTCTGTTCCTCTGCCTCCATCACTCTTTATGCTCTGGGACGCCTACAGACAAGAAAGTCTGACTCTCATTGTTGCTGTTCAGAAGCAGCTCGAGGCTCTGAAATATTGTTTAAACTATATTTCTTAGATTGGTTCCTCTTGCAAATGTACATTTCTGGTATAGGATAAAAGATACTTGGCTTTGAGAAAGGGGAATGATTCCCTCAATTTTAGGCAATATCCTAGCTTGAAATGATGAGTTTGGGCCACCTATTACAGGGTCAATAAAGGTGAAAGTATTATAGATCCTAGAGGGGCTACGTGTACAGGAGGATGGGGCAAATCAACAACCCTGACTGCTGGGAAGGTTGCACCTCACAGAGTGGTGTGTCCCAAGGTATAAATAGCCTGAAGATTAACTCAAGTCCTGAAGGGATAGAAACAAGTTGTTTGTACTGTGCCCATGACTATATTGGCGGTCTCTGATATCTCAGGGTCCATTGAGATAGAAGTGATGTGGGAACAAACTCTCGAGAAACAGCTATCAGGGACCCTTGGTGTGTTAGCCTCTTCATCTTAGTCCACCTTACCCAGTCTTAACTGGCCTCAGCAGGGGACACAATGGACATGGAATTGGTCTGTTCTACCTGAGATCTCCAGGGCTTAGGGCTGTGACAATGTCCCTTCAAATCAGAAGGAAGCACAGCATTACCATCTGGCCAAAACCCTAGGAAGAAAAAGAATCAGTGACAAAGTGAAATCCTGTTGACTGAGGAATTATTTAAAGGAGAATGAAGAATCTGGTGATTTCTAAAGTTTATGCCACCAGAATAAAGTACCTGTAATGCTGTAATTGTCCGCAAGGACTCTCATCTAGACCCAGCTTTCTAAATAAAACTCCCAGCGTTGAAGATTTTCCACAGGAACTCAGTCCTAGGGGTACTTGCAGTACCCTGGGATGGGGTATTTAGGTGATTCCTGGGTCTGACTGGCTACAGTCTTAGAATCCAAAATGTGGCTGGCAAACCAGTTCCTCTGAAATGTTTAGTTTTGTAAAAATGTACCTTAAAATGAAAAGTTTTACCTTTAAACTTACTTTTATAAAAATGTTACAAAGGTGTAAAAACACTCATTAACATTATCCGTGATTTTTTGAAAGTACTAAAATTATATAAAATTGATTTCACTTCGCGTTTTAGCCTGTAGGAGTGAAGTTCCTGGGAACAGATATAAACATTGGTGCAACCCACACCAGTCATCAGCTGACGGGCGAACGCGCGCAGAGGCCTCCTTTGGAGAATTAGAAGGACCGCAAATGTGTGGGAGGCTCCACACGTCTCCCAGAGCTCCCGAGCGCACTCACAGAGAGGGCCAACATGTCTCACACTGGAAACAGCAGAAGTTTCCGAACGTTGGGAGAAAGAGGATTAGAGAAAAGCACAGCCACCTGCCGCACCTCCCACATTTGCACCGGTGTATCCGCCCACACTTCTCGGTTCCTGTACAGTAAGTACCCTGCCCGCTTGACGCCACTCCCAAGAGGCCTGTTGCAGTTCCTCAGGTGACCAGTAGATGGCATGTTTGTCCAAGAAGGTGCACCGGGTTTCAAGCAGGCATAGGGACTTCAGAGTTAGGGAGAACAGAGGGTTGTGTCTTAAAATGTCCCAGATCTTAATTTCCAATCCCTCCCTTTCCTAAATTGTGCGGAATAGGAGCAGGAATATTAATAATAGGACAAGCAGGAATAATAGAAAAATGGCTGCTGCTGAATATGTTTCAATCTCCTCCTGTCCCCAGCAGAATTCGATGACTGAATCATCCTGGAGATGGGATAGGAAAAGAGGGAGAGAGACGTGGAAAGCAAGATTGAAGAGGAGGCAAAAGGAAAGATAAAGGTGTATTGATGGAGCGGCTGCTTCGTTATCTTCAGTTCAGTGCTAATCATGTTTCATTACCAGGCCTTCTTAAGAAAGCAATGCTGAAATAATCATAAATCCAGCTCTCAAAGGCATTTACAGTTTTAAGAGGAGAGAACATAGGCACTAAATTATAACGAGTCAATGACGAATAAAGGAATCAAGAAAACCTTCATGGAGGAGGTGCATGGGACAGAATGTGAGGGGTGGTTCATAATTCACTGAGGCACAGGTGCTCCAGCAGCAGGAGCTGGGGCATTTATTTGTATTGGGGACACAGTGCTTTCAATCTCAAGAAAATATGAGATGTAATAAAAAATATGGTGAATGTTTAAATAAAAAATTTATTACATTAAAAGACACATTGCCATTAATTTCCCGCAAAATACTCCCCCTCGCTTTGAACACACTTATCCCGTCGTTCTTGCCACTGTGTGAAGCAGCTCTGGACGTCCTCTTTCCTGAGTGTCTTTAGTTGTGCTGTTGTGGCTGCCTTGATGTTCTGAATCAGTTCTAAATGTTTACCTGTCATGGTCATTTTGACTTTAGTGAAGAGCCAAAAGTCCCATGGTGCCAGATCCAGTGAATAAGGTGGATGAGGACACGCTGTAATGTTTTTATTTGACAGAAATTTATGTTAATGTGTCGTTCATGATCCATGGTTTACAGCACACTTTAAAACACACCTTCTCTCAACTGTATCTCACAACTGACTCACTGCACCGAAGGTCCGATGTGCCACTTCCCGTGCAGAAGACCCCTGCCCTTCCGTTGGATGGCACTCAGCCCCAGCATTCACCACTGTCTGTTTTAGATCACAACTTGTATGTGCTTGTGGATGTATACGAGAATGAAGACTAGTTTAGATATTGATAGGGAGGAAACCTGCACCCTAAAGGATATCCTGGCCATTAAAATCATTTAAACTGGAATATGGGAATTGGTGATTATTTAGTTCCATGGTCATGTATAAGATATTTAATTGTCTGGTTTTAATTAAACATAAATGGGATGGATGTAAAACAAATTTAATATTCTTTAAATATTTTATTTAAGTAGGCCTTATATCTCAAAATGATATTATTTTAAATGAGCCAAGCAGATTTCACACCACTGGGACTCCTTTTGGGAAAGAATGAACATTGGAGCCTGGAAAGCAATTTTTATGCCTACACAGAAAACCCTACTAAAGCTATTAAAATATTTGGCATGTGTGACAACATGGATATGGATCTTGAGATTATCATGCTAAGTGAAATAAGTCAGGCAGAAAAAGTAGAGAGCCATATGAATTCATTCATATGTGGGATATAAAACTGAAAGCGAACAAGATAAACAGAAACTCAGAGACACACACAATAGTTTAGTGGTTACCAGAGGGTTAAGGGGGTTGAGGGAGGTAGAAAAAGGAAAAGGGTCAAACATATGGTCACAGAAGGAGAACGGACTTTGGGTGGTGAATACACAATGCGATATATAGACAATGTATTATAGAAATGTACACTTGAAACCTACATAATTTTACTAACCAATGTCACCCCAATAAATTTAATTTAAAAAATAAATAAAATGTCTAGGATGTGTGAACTTAACAATGGCAACATACAAAAAACAATCATAATTTTTATATACTAGTGGCAGAATATGGCATATAAAACATAAGTAATTCTCTAACAGTAGCAATAAAAACATAAAATGCTTAGAAATGAATTTAACTAAAATATAGGTGGTATTTCTACAGTGAAAACTACAAAACACTGATGAATTAATGAAATCCCATATATCTGGAGAGATGACATGTTTTGTTTTGGAACAATTGAGTGTCTAAATACCAATTCTTTTTTCTTTTTTTTAAATAAAAAAATATTTTTTATTGTTAGATTTATTGGGGTGACATTGGTCAGCAAGAATTACATAGGTTCCAGGTGTACAATTCTACATTACATTGTCTATGTGTTGCATTATGTGTTCACCACCCAGTGTGAGTTCTCTTTCCATCACCATATATTTGGTTTCCCCTCCCTTCTCTCCTACCCGCCCTCTTCTCTCACCTGCTTCCCTCTTGTCCCTAAATAACGATTAAAATATTGATTGTGTCCATGAGTTTGTTTGTTTGTTTGCTTGCTTGTTTTTTCTTTGTTGCTTTCAGTTTTTTTTAAAATTCATTTTTATTGTTAGACTTATTGGGGTGACATCTGTTAGCAAGGATTACATAGGTTTCAGGCATACAATTCTACAGTGCATTGTCAACTTGTTGTATAATAAGTTCACCACCTAATGTGACTTCTCTTTCCATCACCTTATATTTAGCTTCCCCCCTCCTCTCCCACCCCCTCCCCTTTCTCCCCACCCTAACCCACTCGTCCCCAAATAAACATTAAACTATTGATTGTGTCCATGGGTTGTTTCTTCATTTCTTTTTTTCTTTGCTTTCAGTTTTATATTCCACATATGAGTGAAATCATGCAGTTCTTTGTTTTTTCTGTCTGGCTTATTTCACTAAGCATGATGATCTCCAGGTCCATCCATTTTGTCGCAAATGGCAATATTTCATCTTTTCTTATAGCTGAGTAATATTCCATTGTGTATATGCACCACAGCTTCTTTATCCAGTCATCTGTCGCAGGGACCTTTGGTTGTTTCCATGTTTTGGCCACTGTGAACAGTGCTGCGATGAACATTGGGGTACATAAGTCTTTGCGGACAAAGGTTTTCAAGTCTTTTGGGTAGATCCCCAGAAGGGGGATTGCTGGGTCAAATGGTAGCTCCATTCCCAATTTTCTGAGGAACCTCCACACTGCCTTCCACAGTGGTTGTACCAGTTTGCAC
>PVJL010014580.1:0-21478 GCA_004026885.1 Lyroderma lyra
GGTCTTTTATGGTTCCATATAAATCTAATAATTCTTTTATCTATTTCACGAAAGTATGATTGTGGGATTTTGATGGGTATTGCATTAAATCTGTAGATTGCTTTGGGCAGAATAGCCATTTTAACAATATTAAGTCTTCCTATCCATGAACAGGGGATATTTTTCCACCTCTTAAAGTCTGTTCCAATTTCTTTCAAAAATGTCTTATAGTTTTCTCTGTATAAGTCTGTCACGTTCTTTGTTAAGTTAATTCCCAGGTAATTCATTCTTTTTGTTGTGATAGCAAAAGGAATTGACTCCCTCATTGCTTTTTCTGAGGATTCATTGTTTGTATAAAGGAATGCTGTTGATTTTTGTACATTGATTTTGTATCCTGCAACTTTACTATAGTCATTAATTGTTTCTAATAGTTTCCTGGTGGAATCTTTGGAATTTTTAATATAAAGGATCATGTCATCCGCAAATAGGGACAATTTGACTTCTTCTTTCCCAATTTGGGTACCTTTCATTCCTTTCTCCTGCATGATTGCTGTGGCTAGAACTTCCAGTACTATATTAAATAACAGTGGTGACAGGGGGCCTCCCTGTCTTGTTCCTGATTTTAGGGGAATAGGTTTCAGCTTTTCCCCATTCAGTATGATGATAGCCGAGGGTTTGTCATATATGGCCTTTATTATGTTGAGATACTTTCCTTCTATACCTATTTTACTTAGTTTCATCATAAATGGATGTTGTACCTTGTTGAAAGCCTTTTCTACATCAATTGAAATGAGCATATGGTCTTTATCTTTGATTTTGTTTATGTGGTGTATCACATTGATTGATTTTCGTATGTTGAACCATCCTTGTGCTTCCGGGATGAATCCCACTTGATCATGATGTATGATCTTTTTGATGCATTGTTGTATTCTGTTTGCTAATATTTTGTTCAGGATTTTTGCATCTGCTTTCATCAGAGATATTGGTCTATAGTTTTCTTTCTTTGTGTTGTCTTTGCCAGGCTTTGGTATTAGGATAATGTTGGCCTCATAGAATGAGTTAGGAAGTGTTGCTTCCTCTTCAATTTTTTGGAAGAGTCTGAAGAGGATAGGCGTTAATTCGTCTTTGAATGCTTGGTAGAACTCATTGGTGAAACCATCTGGTCCAGGGCTTTTGCCTTTAGGGAGACTATGGATAGTCATTTCAATCTCTTTGCTATTGATTGGTTTATTTAGATTGTCCAGTTCTTCTTGGTTCAGTCTTGGTAAGCTATAAGTTTCTGGAAACTTGTCCACATCTAGGTTGTTAAATTTTGTGGCATAAAGTCCTTCATAATATTTTCTTATAATCCTTTGTATTTCTGTGGTATCAGTGGTAATTTCTCCCCTTTTATTTCTAATTTTGGATATTTGTGTGCTTTCCTTTCGTCCTTTGATTAGTCTCACCAGGGGTTTGTCAATTTTGTTGACTTTCTCAAAGAATGAGCTTTTCATTATATTAATTTTTTCTATTGTCCTTCTATTCTCTAATTAGTTTAGCTCTGCTTTAATTTTTATTATTTCTTTCCTTCTGCTGACTTTGGGTTTTGTCTGCTCTTCTTTTTCGAGTTCTTTAAGATGGGATGCTAAGATGTTTGCTTGTGATTTTTCTTGTTTCTTAAGATAGGCCTGTAATGATATAAATTTCCCTCTTATTACTGCTTTCGCTGTGTCCCAATAATTCTGATACGCTGTATTTTCATTGTCATTAATTTCTATATATTTTTTAATCTTATCTTTCATTTGTTCTTTTATCCAGTCCTTTTTTAATAAGCTGTTGTTTAATCTCCATGTATATGTGGTTTTCTCTGCTTTCCTTTACAGTTGATCTCCAATTTCAAAGCTTTGTGGTCTGAGAATACACTTGGTATAATTTTGATCTTCTTGAATATGCTGAAGCTACTTTTGTGTCCCAGCATGTGGTCTATTCTTGAGAATGTTCCATGAGCACTAGAAAAGAAGGTGTAGTCTCTTTTTGCTGGATGAATGTATTTTCTATTACTTATGCCTCCTTTCAAAGGCTGTCTTCTCAGTGAGGCAATCCTTAATCTTTCTTCTATTCAAAACAAGTCACTCTAAATTGCTAATGTATTTGTTTCTTGAACTATTTTTCAGCTATTTTTATTTTCAAAAGAAATGTATTTCTAAAAGTTGTAACCACTATCCTAGATGTTAACATAACAAATAGTAGTGTATAACATTTATTGAGCACTATACCTGAGCCAAGCATTGCGCTAAGCACTTTACAGATAGTAGTTTACAACAAATCTGTGAGGTGGATTCTCATTGTGGTTTAGATTTGCATTGCCCTGGTAGCTAATGAGGATGAGCATTTTTTCATATGTCTGCTGGCCATTTGTATTTCTTCATGGGAGAAGTGTCTGTTTAGTTCCTCTGCCCACTTTTTAATTGGGTTGTTTGTTTTCTTGTTGTTAAGTTGTATTACTTCTTTACATATTTTAGATATTAGACCCTTATCAGATGCATTGTTTGCAAATATTTTCTCCCATTCAGTTTGCTGTCTCTTTGCTTTGTTGATGGTTACTTTTGTTGTGCAGAAGCTTTTTAGTTTGATATAGTCCCATTCATTTATTTTCACTTTTACTTCCCTTGCCTTTGAAGACGGGTTCATGAAGTCTTCCTTGAGCTCTAAGTCTATAAGTTTAGTATCTATCTTTTCTTCTATACAGTCTATTGTTTTGGGTCTTATATAAAGGACTGGATAAAGAAGCTGTGGTACATATACACAACTCAGCTATAAGGAAAGATGAAACACTGCCATTTACAACAAAATGTATGGACCTAGAGATCATCATGCTAAGCAAAATAAGCTGGACAGAAAAAACCAAAAACTGTATTACTTCACTTGTATGCAGAATATAAAACTGAAAACAACAAAGAAAAAACAAACAAACAAAAACCCACGGACACAATCAATAGTTTAATGTTTATTTGGGGACAAGTGGGGAGGGGATGGGAAAACGGGGAGGGGGTGGGAGAAGAGGGATGGGGATTTCAATATATGGTGATGGAAAGAGAACTCATACTGGGAAATGAACTTACTATGCAACAAGTTGATGATGCACTGTAGAATTGTACACCTGGAGCATATGTAATTCTTGCTAATCAATGTCACCCCAATAAGTCTAACAATAAAAAACTTAAAAAAAAATCTGACAACGACCCTAGGACATGAGCATTCTTTTGAATGTCATTTGCCAGAGAGTCTCAAAAAGGATTCCACATTCACATAATGTCTAAGTAGCCAACACAGACTTCAAAGGCTGGCAGGAAATGCCAGACTATTCTGCCTCCCAGTGGACCATTTTTGTGCTGCTTTGTATATTAGTTTCTTGGTCTATAGACTCACAAAAGGCATGTTTGTACCCCATAGCTCCTACTTTAGCATACTACAAAGTAGGTGCTCAATAACATATTTGATGATACTAGTTTTCAAAGCCTGGAACAATCCTGAGCTCTTGAAAAAGATATAATTGATTCCAATTATAGTCTCTACCATGAGGAAAGAATATAATTTTACTCAAAATCATTTTTTTCCATTCAGCACTATCTCAGCTTTCATTGAAAGCCTAGGCATTCAGAGGGCAAACGAGAGACTCTTCCCTTTCTCTGATGTAGACTTTTAAACTGTGTTACTTAGATACATCTAATAGTTTTTGCTTGAGGTATAACAAATTACAACAAATTAGTAGCTTTAAAAAATCCATTAATTATCTCAAAGTTTCTTTGGTGAGAATTCTGGCCTTGGCTTGGTTGTATTCTCTGCTCAGGGTCACCAGGTTGAACAAGTGTTGCCAAGACTGTGATCTGTCTGGAGCCCAGGATCCTCTTTCAAGCTTGCATGGTTTTTGACAGAATTAGATCCTTTGTCTGTATGATTTAGGTTGTTATTTTCTTGCTGGCTATGAGCCAGGGGCCATTCCCAGCTTCTCCTGCCCATCTACCACTTACCTCCATGTGGTCCTTTCTACAACATGGCTCTTTGCTTCAAAGCCAATAGGAGAGCATTTGCTGCAGCTTCACATCTCTCTGACTTCTTTCACCTCCTACCTGTAGAACCTATTTTAAAGGCTCACCTGATAATGTTAGGCCAGTATGTGCCAGCAGGAAGTACCTTAGAATTCTGCCTGCCACAGAGAATACATATGTTCTTATACTTCATCTTGAAATATTTATTTAAGATTGTTTATTTCTCTTTTTCCACAGCCTGGTGAGAGTCAAAGACAGCCCTGGAGACCATATCCACCTAATCCATTGTTGCGACCTCCTCCTCCTTTTCAGCCTTTACCTATGGACCCCAGATTTTTTCCCCCTGTTCCTCCTCCTCATGGCCCAGGGAGAATGCCACCACCCCCTTATTTTCCCCCTTATGTCCCAGGAAGAATTCCACCACCTCCTCCTCCTCCCCCTTATGGCCCAGGTTATCCATATCCACCTTTGCAGCCAAGACCTTATCCACCTTATCCTCCCATGCTCCCTGCATACCTTCCAACTTATCCTCCTTTCTTTACCCCTGAACCCCAAATGCAAGCTACTACAACAGAGTCCACTACAACCACAAAAAGACCTTCCACCAGCCCCACAACTACTGCTTCAACTCGCAAAGGCATTGTAGATAAAGTCATTTCAATTTTTGGATGAGGATGAGATATTGCAAAATCACTGATCTTTGGGGAGAAATAATCTTACAAAGACATTGAAACCACCCATACAAGCAAAGTAAAAATAAAGAGTTGAGCAACAATGTGAAATCTCCAGAGTTGTCATGAGAACTACCAGTTTGTCCTCAGGTATTCCACATAAATAAAAATTAGTGCTGCCAAAAGTCTGGCCTTGTACCATGAGGCAAAAGATTAACTAGGAAAAGACACAGTAAGATACCTGAACTTGTAGGGTGATGGAGTCTTCCTTGAGCTCTAAGTCTATAAGTTTAGGATGCCAACTTGAGTACCATAACTCATCATACAATTACAAAACATAAAATAACATACTAGTAAGTATTAAAATTAGGCTCGTCCCACAGCATGCCCCCCCAAAACTTCTAATTACCACCTGGTTATTACTTACAAATTGACTTCAATATGATCTATTCAATTCCAGAGCAGAAATACCTTTCTAGTAAATCTAAATATCTAAATGAGATATGAAGCACAAGTCTTGGAATTAGATATGAAAAATAATTTTCCAAACTAAGGAAAAGATGTATGATGACTTCAGACATCAATAATTAGAGGCTCATAGCTGAGATTTCCAAGTTTCCATTGCTTCCACCTATTAGTTAAAAGTATTATCACTATTTCAGAAATGGGCTCTTTAGATTATGATGACTATATTTTTCCTACATTTTAGACTGTTGAAGTATATAGCACTACATTTTTCTTGCAGGACACTTAACTGTTCACTTTGTAAACCACTTACTAATCAAAACATCTCTAAGATACTTAAAGTAAATATAAATTTGTTTATATGTGCTTAATACTATATTTAACTTCATAGAGAGTTGTTGAGAATTAACCATGATACAGGGACTGTTCTAGTATTTGAGCAATCAGCAATTATATAAACAATTAAAGTCACTGCCTTCATTGAGCTTCCCTTCCAATTTGACAAAAAAAGTAGACATACAAAAATATAATTTAAGAAGTGAGAGTACTTTGAAAAATAATAACAGAGGGTAAAGTGATACAAAGTGGTGGTGATTGACTGTTTTGAGATAATCAGGGACAACCTCTTATAAAATGATATTTAAGCAAATACTTGAATGTTAAGAAATGAAATATTAAACTATCTAGAGGAAGAATATTCAAAGCAAAAGGGATCGAGCATGTAAAAGTCTGAAGTAGCAATGAATTTTGTGTGCAAAAGTACTGGAAGAATGTTAGTGTGGCTCAGTCTTCATGAGAAAGGACAATGAAAGGAGATATCAAAAAGGCAGAGATCAACCACTTCAAAAAGGACCTAGGATTTGAATTTTATTCCAAATGTCAATGGTCATTAAAGCTTTAAAAAGAAGAATAACATTAAATAAGGGAATAAAATGTTTATTTTCAAAACTTCATCTCACTAACTGGTCTATGAATACCACACTGTTAGGAAAACAAGAGTAGAGGCTATTTCAAGAATTGCTGTGAGAGAAGTGGTACCTCAGACTGGATAGGATCAACAGAGAAGGGAGAAGCAGTCAGATATAGAAACACAATATTAAGTTTGAAATCTCTATTTAACTTTGATAATATTTTTTATTACTGTCATAACACATTACCACAAATTTAACATCATAACACAAATGCATTACCTCACTGTTCTATGTATCAGAAGCCCATACAATAGTATGGCTCAGCTAGTCCTCTTCTTAGTCTCATAGGGCTGAAATCAAGGTATTGGCAGGACTACATTACTCTTTGGAAGCTCTACGGAAGCATGTTTCAAGGCTTTTCATCATTCCTACATACCTCTTCAGCTTGACCTTTCTTTGGTCACATTTCTCTAACTCCAGATAAAGAAATTTACCTACTTTTAAAAGCTCAAGTGATTAGATTAGGCCTACCAAAGTAATCCAGGATAAGCTCTCTGTTTAAATATCTACATTTAATAACATCTGGGAAGTCCCTTTGCAGAAGTTCCTGATTAATGTTGGATTAAATAACCAAGAGATGAAAATCTTGAGTGCACATTTTTAGAAATTTTGAAGAGACACAACTTTTAAGCAGAGGTACTGAGCAGGCAGAATATAGGCAAAAGCAAACTAAATGGAAGGACTGAGTTTAAATAAATTTCTAATTTGCAAAGAAAGAATGACAGAAAAATAGATGGGAAAGAGGAGCCACTCTAGGAATTGTGGTTGTACTATAAGCTAAGCTGTACTACAAAGGCTAGTGAAAGTTTACAAATTGTTTATAATGACACTCAAACTTGGCTAAGTATACTCTCACTTTGGAGTATTATCAAACATGGTGAACAAGTAGGGAGAACAACATGCTGACATCAAGGAAACATAGTATGAGTAAGTGAGTGCTGTGGCTTCCTGGTACTTCACTCCTTTCCCATGCAGTCACACCAAATTTTGGAGGTTATAACAGCTAAAGTAGACTCAAGAGTCCACCAGATCACAGAACCCAGAATTAGTATTTAAGGGAGGAGTTGTGTGTATTAGCACTGAAAGTTCTAGTATATTGTCTTTTAAGAAATTTCTTGCTGAGCCAGTTATTTGGCCTATTCTCTGCATTTTATTTCTTAAGGTGGCATCAATTTTAATCAAGGTTCTTAAGCACTAAGGATGGACATGATCCATGAGAATACACAAGAAAAGGATTCTAGAAGTGGACTATATAATCTAAGATGGATGACAACTCACAGAAAGACAAAGACATAAGGAATGTATTTGATATGCTTTATTGCCATTTGCCTTCAATTCCTGACAATTTATATTTCAGAAGAGTAAAATCTAGAAATTGTATTTTCAAGACACAGCTAGTATTTTGAATGTGGCTGGGTTCAATCCAGTGGGATACATACATGTGAGATTTAGAAGGCAGAAGTAGAGCAGAAGCCATTTTATTTGCTGCTTTGGCTGCCAGCAAGCAAAATCAGATGTGTTTGAGGCAGCAGCTGCTGCTCTGTGGGTTTGAAGCAATTCAGTTGCAGTGGGAGCAGGAGAAGCAGATTTGTACTCTCTGAATCACAACTATAACCATACAACCTTAAGGCCAATAGACAGTGGAATTCCCCCTAACTTCCATTTCTTTAATCATTCTTTCTATTGCTTTGTAAGCACATGGTTATCCATATGGCTTTTCTTTCTACTTAAAAGAATGGTGTCTTTTCTTGAGTATCAAACCTGAATAGTATCAAAAAGAAAGGAACAATGAATAGGTGATAAATTTAACAGATAACAGATCACTATCTATCTCATAGATACCAGCCCTTTCTACCATGTCAATAGAGTTCTTATTACGAGCAACTCTCATTCTGTCTTGGGGCTTTCCCTTGAATCATGAACTAAATATGGCTGCTTCTTCACAACATCTCACATAACCTTTTATAAAAATTACTCTTTATCCTACTGACTTTAAACTGCATGTCTCCAGAAAATTTGCCTGCTCCCCTCAGCCATATCCAATTCCTTCTGCTACTGTCCTTATTTTATAATTGCTCTTTTTTTATTGTTAGACTTATGGGGGTGACATTGGTTAGCAAGAATTACATAGGTTCCAGGTGTACAATTCTACAGTGCATCATCATTTTGTTGTATTATAAGTTCACCACCCAGTGTGAGTTCTTTCTGTCACATTATATTTAGCTCCCCCACCCTCCTCTTCCACTCCCTCCCACTTGCCCCTCAATAAACATTAAACTATTGTTTGTGTCCATGGGTTATTTGTTTCTTCATTTCTTTTTTCTTTGCTTTCAGTTTTATATTCTGCATATGAGTGAAGTCATACAGTTCTTTGTTTTTTCTGTCTGGCTTATTTCACTAAGCATGATGATCTCTAGGTCCATTCACTTTGTTGCAAATGTCATCTTTTCTTATACCTGAGTGATATTCCATTGTGTATATGTACCACAGCTTCTTTATCCAGTCGTCTGTTGCAGGACACTTTGGTTGTTTCCATGTTTTGGCCACTGTGAACAGCGCTGTGATGAACATTGGGGTACATAAGTCTTTGCGGACAAAGGTTTTCAAGTCTTTTGGGTAGATCCCCAGAAGGGGGATTGCTGGGTCAAATGGTAGCTCCATTCCCAATTTTCTGAGGAACCTCCACACTGCCTTCCACAGTGCTTGTACCAGTTTGTATAATTGCTCCTTTTAACAGTCATGTATCACCTCCAATTTCTCACTTAAGCCACAAACCAATCTCTAGGACACGCTCCCAGTTTCCCCAGCCAGTTGTAGGCCCTGATCCACTTTCTTCCTCCCTGCTCCACCCCAGTTACATCCTGCGTCATGTTAGTCCCCCTGTTTTCCATCCAGCTGATTTCTAACTTTATAATTGCCAACTACATCACTCTCCATGACCCACCAACATCACTTAGCCATTCACCGGCAAACCATTCCTTTGGATATAGAAATCCCATAAAATGTTTCATCTCAAATCTGGGACTCTAGAACTCTATTCTCTGGCTCAGTTTTTTGTCTTTCTAAATTTCCCTTCCATTCTCTCTATTAAATATCCTCATCAATCTTGCTAGGTTCTTTTAAGTCTTTCTGATTTGCCAATATACAGTTACCATTTGGAGCAGTTCACTTATTTCCATTTTTTTGTCTGGATCTTAATGTTAAAAAAAATTATTTAGTCATACATTATCAGTAAATATTTTGAATTAATAGTAAATTAACTACAACTTTTAATACCAAGTAGCAAGTATTGTAAAACCAGTCTACGCTTGAAACTATGTAAAATACAGATATTGAAAGGTGATAGACAATAGATAGAAAGAATAAATATATACACATACATACATATATATATATGTGTGTGTGATTGAGTGTATATAGATATATAGATATATAGATATAGATATCTATATACATATAGATATATAGATATAGATATCTATATACATATATATATATGTTGTTCTACAATACATGTATTAGTAATTTTTTCTTCAGATGAGGCTCAGAGAGATAAATTATCTTGGCTAAGAATAAGCATCTCAGTGGCAGAGCCAGGATTCCAACTCAAGCAGATCCCATTGACACTCATATTCTTTACACATCATTTACAATTTCTAACTTTCTCATTTTGGTTTTTACGTAATGAGAAATTCCCACAGTCTAGTTTCTCAGCTCCCACTCTTAGGTCAATGGACACTACAAAGTGAGAGCACAAATCTATGCTGTATAGACAGGCTAAATATTCCTGCCACTTACTGCAATGTCTATTTTATCTAATTAATCCCTCTCTGTTTTAATATGAGCAGCCCAAGAGCAAAAGTACACATCACATCTTTACCAGTATACAAATTAAAATATCAACTATTTTGTAATTGAAATAAAATTACATCTTGAGCCAGAATGAGATGACAACATAAACAAGACACATATATATTCTTCTTATCTTAGCTGAGCACACAGAACTGTGCTGTGTCTACTCACAAAGATGAAAAATAATCTCCCTTTGGTTCCTGTTAAGTACTTCTTATTTCATTTTCTAACAATTCTGCTGGGTAATGTTTACTTTAAAATGACAGCCTTCTGAGTGTGCCTTTCCACAAAGGTTATGGTCTACTGTGATGTCATCCATCATTGCCAATTATAAACAATACGGATGTGGTAACACCAAGAATAATGGGGCTTCAGAGTGTCTCCTACATGCCCCAAAATTCCAAGTTGCCATTGAAAAATCATATCATTAAATAGGGGGTATAAGAAATCTACAAATATTCAGAAAATCCTTCATGAATATAAATCAAAATGAGCTTTTTGGAAGTATTTATTCTAAAGAATAATTTCAAAGGTATGTCAAATCTCATACAGAACTTGTAAAATGAGTAGAGAAGTTTAAATGTCAAAGGAATATAGATTACAGCAGGAACCACAGGTTGTCAGAGGAAAATTGTTTTTCCTCTTCCTTCTGGACATACAGCTAGACTACATTTCCCAATCTTCCTTGCATTTAGTTGTAACCATGTGCCTGAATTTCAACCAATGGACTGATGTGTCGTATCTAAACCCAACTATAAATCTTTCCTATGTGCTACTTCAAATGCTTTCCCACTTCCTGCTGTTGTAACACAGATCCCAGGGATACCTGTTGTAGATAATAGAGTTGCCAACATCCTTGTACTCTGAATGAGTGTGTTTAAACAAGCCTCCCACGTCTTAACCCTGACAATCCATGATGTTAATACGAGTTACATGAGCAAGAAATCGAGTTCTGTTTTTCTGAGCTATTACGTTTTGGGTATATTTTTTCCTGCAGCATTGCCTACTTTAACAAAGAAATTGGAAATCAAGTAATTTTCAAGTAAGGTGCTGCACTAACAGAGAGATTGAGAAATGGATTAGCAATCAAATAGTGGGTGGTGAGGATGTGGAATTAATAGGATGAAAAGCTCAAGGATCTATTATACCATGACAAAATTTAAGTAAAAGTGTGACCTGCAGTAATATGGAAGATGGACCATTTATATGCCTACTGAGCCTGTAACTCTAACACAGGGTTTTTGTTCCCCATCTTGTTTGCAACATTTATACCGTGTGTGTGTGTGTGTGTGTGTGTGTGTGTGTGTGTGTGTATAATGAAGTCTTTTCTAAATATATTGTAAGTTCCACAATAGATGACAGATAGATAGAAGATAGATAGATAGATAGATGATAGATAGATACTAAGATAACTGTATTATTTCCTGAATCCTCCTTAGTGTTTAGTAGCTAGTCATGACTAAAGAAACAATAATTGATTATTTTACTTTCGGCACACTAAAGAATATTTTGAAGGGGTCTAAAACCAAACTAGATAAGAATTTACAGAATTCTAAAAAAGAAACAGGATCCATAAAACTGCTCTTATTTATACACACTCCAAATATGATTTTGGAGTTTGTCATGTGTTATCAGAATTTGGAAATTCCATAGATACTTAACTTCTGGAGGTACTCTTATAACTGCAGAACCAGTCTAGACTGGCCTAGTCCTGTTTCTAAAGAGCCACTGAGTTACATTTTTCAAGGATAATGGGAACAAAGTGGCAAGTCAGACAGGCAGGCGTGCACACTAGAGAAAAAAATGACCCTGGAGCAATGTTTCAGTGTCACCAGGTCAAACTTTACTGCAAATAACATACACACACACACACACAAACACACACACTGCCCCCAAATTCAAATGTGTGACCCATAAAAAGCTGCACTACCCTAGCACCTGTGCCCTAAGCTCTCATTATGCTGAAATAATGTAACTCTATAGAATATGCATAACTTACCCCTGGTTCTTTCTTTAAATATAACCGAAAAAGCCCTAGGCGAGGAAACAGACTTGAGCCTTACCTCCTGTCTCCTTGCTGGTCGACTTAGTAATATATAGCTTTTTCTTTTCCCTGTGTGTATTCAGCAGTGTGTGTTACTTGGTAACAATTTGACAGCCACAAGATCAGGGTCTTGTGACCATCTTCCCAAGGCACTGCAGCCCCATGGCAGAGTCTGAGACCACACAACAGACCCTGAGTGGCCACCTAGATTGGTTTGTCTAGAACAGGGGTGTCCAATCTTTGGCTTCCCTGGGCCACATTGGAAGAAAAAGAATTGTCTTGGGCCACATATGAAATACACTAATACTAATGATAGCTGATTAACTAAAATAAAAGTGTATACATGGTTTTTATAATTTTTAAGGAAAGTTTACAAATTTGTGTTGGGGTGCATTCAAAGCTGCCCTGGGATACAGGTTGGACAAGCCTGGTCTAGAGACTTGGCTGCTGGGTTTGTACTTCCTCTCAGGGATGCTCCAGGCTCTGTCACACTTTCACTTTTGAGAGAAACGGTTTCTGGATCTGATATCTTTAGGGTGGCTGACCTTGCTAATAGGCACTTGCGCCTAAATAGTGTAAGAATTTTTTGAGGATTGTAGATTGGAGTCACAACCTCAGAGACTTGGATTAGAGTCCCAGAGCTTCAAGTCCCATCATAGGGAGGCATTTAGAGGAAAAATTAAAACTGCTGAGGTCCTCAAAGGTGGGGTTCAAGTTCCAAACCTTAGGTTCCAGTCCCAGGTTTTTGGATATTTTTTTTCCTGGAAGAGTACACAATCTACTGTATGCAACATGTTGGCCTTGCTTTGTGTGCATTTTGTCTTAGATTAAAGGTTCTGTAATTTGTCACTCTTCAGCAAACACTGGAGGAGTTGCCATTTGCAGCCAGGCGAACCTCACTAAGGGCAGCTCCTCATTTCATTTTGACCATACTGATCAAATACTTGTTTGATTACCCACCTTGAGTGGATAAAAGGTGTCCAATACCAGCAAGGACAAGCCTGGGTCATCAGTTTGACCCTGTTGATGGGATCAAACACAGGGTCTGAAGTCTCGTGGCAAGTTCAGACATTGGAACATCACATTTATTGGATTGATAGTGAAGTCATTGACCCAATCACCCTAAACTAAATTCTCTTAAAATCATGGGGAATATTATAATAATAGTATAACTGACTGTAGTCTCTTGGGATGTATTTTTCAGAATTGATCAATGTCTAGTTATGAACCTACGAAAAGAAAAAAAAAATTTTTTATTTTGTAGCACTGCCTGGACCCAATATCAGGTAGAGTCAGGATAGAATTAACCTGAGAATGGGTCTTTGAACTCTAATACTATTTTACAATTAGACCTGTTTTCTAAAAAAGATGAGAAATGGGACAAGATTCCATATGTAAAAATCTTTCTTGTCTTTATATCACAATAAAAATTTAGAAAAAAGAAGTAAGATCATGATTCAGAGGAAGGATCTGCAGAAAAAGCCTGTCCTTCCAGAATAGAAGTCAGATGTAGAACTTGTCCTTTCAACAATACAGGTGAAAATGAACAGGAAGGAAATAATGAACCCCCTAAATTTGCTAACTTGTATTGTACCCCTCTTTACTTGATAATCAGAAAGAAATACCCTCCCACACATGCTAAAAAACTGTCAGAGTACTCACTTTGGTTCAGGGAACACTCCACCTCAGGCAGAGTAATTCCCATTGAGACAAGTCGCTGCAAGTCTCTACAACCAAGGCAAAGGATAGTACTAGAAAAGGCTCAAGAAGCCTAGAAGCTTCATGAGTAACCTAATAACCCAATCATGGCTATACAGCTATACAGGCTATACATGAGGTTGAGCCAGACTGGGACCCCAAGGACACCAAAGACCAAGCAAAATGAAGACACTACAAAGAATTTTTAATAAAGGGAATACAGAAGAGGGTTCCAAAAACTAAAGAGCCTAAGTAAGTTCTGTATAGTGCAGCAGGTACTAAAAAAGAATTCTTCTGCCTTTCTTGAAAGAATCTTTGAAACCTATAGACAATAACCCAGAAAACCCAGAAAGTATGAGATTTGTTAATATAACTTTCATCAGTCCAGGTGTTCCTGACATAAGAAAAAGTTTACAACAGTAGAATGGGGATTGAGGATGTTGGTGTCTCAGATGATTGAGATAGCCCTTCAAGTATTTAATAGCCATGACCAAATCCAAGATAAACAGAAATAACATGACATGAGACAACAAGCCACACTACTCAGCTTAGCCCTTAGCAGTTATCAGTCAAAACCCAGTAAGGTGCCTGCTTGAAGAAATAAACAGCCATGGGTAAGACCTCTGGAGCCCCCACCACCTGACTGGATGGGCCGTCCACATTTAGGAACTGTCATTGCCAAAGTTTTCAGGCAGGACAGGTTTCAGTGGTGGTACACCCAGTTGAAAAAAGACACGTGGAGCCAACATGGGGGACCATAAACAAGCCAGCATGCAAGCTAGTTTATTGCGCACCTGGGACTATATATACATATTCAAACAAAAGTGACATCTTGCCACATCTGCCCAGTCACAGTTGTTTGGGTTTTCATGGTTACATAAGCCAGTGCATGTGCAGTAAATGTCAGCTCCAGGAATTCTTCAGTCCCGGACATGGACTGATTGTACCAAGGTCAAGCCTGGGTGGCAGGCCTGGCTTTAACCCTTTACGGTGGGCCTGGCTGTAATTCTTCACAGTGGGCTTGGCTTTAACCCTTTGGGAACTGACAGGGACATATCAATGTGCATATTGTAAGCAAGAGTGTCACTAGAGACAGGAATATCCTAATCACCCCCTACAGATAAGAGAAAGAACTTGCCACAAATAAACCCACCAGATACCACAGCTAGTTGATGACAACCAATAATGATTGGACCCAGTGACTTCTCTAGATTCTATTAGCTCTATAAACATTTCCCACAAGGAACCCCAAGTAACAAATGCTGTGGAAAAGAGACTCAGAGACGTTCTAATTGACATTGGAGCTACATAGTCTGTCCTAAACACCAGACAAGATCCCCTTAAAATCATGGCTATTAGTGGTGTATCTGAAGAGACCTCCCACAAATCCTTCCTTCATGCACTCAAATGTCACATGGGTAAAATATATCTGATGTACAGTTTTCTGGATATGTTTGAGTGCCTTATTCCTTTATTAGGTCAAGACTTATTAACCAAACTAAATGTCCAAGTGTCTTTTTCAACAGAAAGAGTAGATATTAAGATATTCCCATATTAAGCCTGTATTATCCAAGCTGCATTATGGCTATTGAAAGACAAGCTTCAACTAGAAATTCCCTAACATATTATATAACACATAAGAGTGTGTGTTTGGACTGACAGAAATCCAGGAAGGGCCAAGACATCTGACTCAATTGTAGTAAAATTCTGTCTAGGTGCCAAGACTCCAAATTTAAAGCAAAACCTTTTAAAGAGACATGCACAGAATAGCATAAAGCCTCCAATAACCTTTCATAAATGCCAATTAATTCATCTTTATCAATCCCATGTTACACTCCCATCCTGCTGGCACAAACCTTTGAGACCAGAGATTACCATTTTGTACAGGATTTGAGATCCATTAACCAATGTTAGAGGTTACTTACAGTGGTGCCAGATACTTTGCTTACCGTTTTGTCTGGAAACTTTTACTGTTTCACTATTCTGGACTTAAAAGATACCTTGTAGTGCATACCCCTAAGTCCTTAGTCCCAAGAACTATTTGTTTTGAATGCAACAGTCCAGAAACTAATATAAAACAACAATATTGCTAGATGGTACTCCCACAAGGATTTAAGAATGTCCCCACTATCCTCAGAAAAGTCTTAGCCAAGGACTAAGGGATTAAATGAGGGAGTCTTAATTTAACATGTGCATGTCATAGGAATTTCTACTAAACCTAAAATATATTCAGACCAGGCTATATTCCTCACTTTAAACTTTCTGGCAGACCAGGAATATAAAGTCTCCAAGAGATAGGACAAATTTCTCAATCAACTGAAAATACCTAGAATTTGAGTTATCAAAAGGACAAAGAAACTTGTGGCTTGATCGAAAGGATACATTGCATGGGTGTCTCTGCCAATCACCAAAGGACAATTACGATGATTTCTCATAATGGTTAGGTTTTGTGAGATTTGGATTCTTAACTTTGGACTCATAGATAAGCATATGAATGAGGCTCTTATAGGAAAGGACAATGAGCCATTAAGATGAACTGTGCAATGCCATAAATTATTCCTTGTCATCAAGGAGAAAATGTTATCAGCTCCAGCACGTAGTCTTCTGTCAGAAATGAGAAATTGCTTCTACAAAGCAATTTTACCTTTTGTACACAAAAGTTAGGGCATAATTCTAGAGATACTAACCCAAAATTAGGTGCCATTAGAAGACCAGTAACTTCCTTTTAAAAATAAGTGGACATTGTAACTCAAGAATGATCAGCTTATCTCCAGGCTGTGGCTGCAACCTATTTTACAAGAGGCTAAAAAATTTATCCTGGATCAAGCTACCATTGTGCGCACTCCACATTTTGTGCTTCCTCTACTTGAACAATGTGTGGATATTGGATTATTTCAGGGAGGCAGGACAAATACCATAGCAAACTACTGGACGATCCAAACATAAAACTGAAGGCAGTATCCACTCTATACCCCATACAACTAAAGATCCTATTCACAAATTGCATACAAATAATTCAAATTTATTCCAGCAGACCTGACCTGACTGATAAACCTTAGAAAATTCAGATATGGAAATGTTTACAGATGGGAGCAGCTTTATGGACCAGGGACTATGGAAGACCAAGTATACAATAGTAACTCATCAGGAAGTCCTAGAAGTAGAGCCCTCTCTTCTGTACATCTGCTCAGAATGCAGAATTCATAGCACTCATAAGTGCCCCACACCTTGGAGGTAAGAAAAGGTTAACTATTTATACAGATTCTAGATATGCTTTCTGTTTTATATGTGCACAGAGTCATGTGTAAAGAGAAGTCAATTAACATCAAGAGGAAAAGAAATTAAACACACAGAGGAGATACTGGCTCTTGGACTCCATTATATTGCTAAAAGAAGTAGCCTAGTTCATTGCCTAGGCCACCAAAAGACTGATAATTACATAGCTAAAAAAAAAAAAAAAATTACTTGACTGACCAGGCTGCAAAACAGGTATTCAGAATCAAAAATCCATATTCTAAGTCCCTAGCACTCATTCCTAGTTTGTATTTATATGTGTTTAAGCCTCAGTATTCAGAAAAGATTTAGAACAAGTGAACAAATGGGGACTTCATGATGGCTCTCAAGATTTAGTTGGTGCTCAATACCAAAGTACCAAAGAAGGCTGGATTTATAATTATGGATGTATAGTGGTTATACCCAAGAATTTGATGGAAAGAGTTATTATCCATCAACATCAAGAAACCATTGTAGGAGTAATGCAACCTATCAAGTGCAAAAGTTTATTATTTGACCACAAAAACAGAGAATTATCCAAAAGGTAATACAAGATTGCTAGATTTGTGCCAAAAACAATTCTAAAACCAGGCAGCCTCCAATAAAAAAAGGGGTACAAACCCAAGGGACAGAATGAGAAGATGATTGACAAATAGGCTCTACTATTATGCCAATAGCTATGGGAAATTATAAGTATTTTCTGGTATTTGTGGACACCTTCATGGAATAGGTCAAAGCTTTTCCATGCTGGACAAAAACAGCTTCTGAAGTAAAAATGGCCTACTAAATAAAATTATTAGATGTCTAAATATGGCAGCATGGAGGGTGCTCCTTGATATTTCTCACTGGGGTTACAACAAGTTGAGCTATAATTCAACAAGGAATTTATTTTACAATACACAAACACATCTGAGAGATCTGTGCATCAAAACATCTGAAGGTGGGAAAATTAGGGTGAACAAGAGAAAAGGAAAGAGAGAAGTGTAAAGACAGGGGACACAGACACAGCCCAGAACTACTGCAGTCACAAGAGGAGACAGTAGAAATGAGATTGGAGGTACACTCTCTGTGTCCCCAGCATTTCTGCCTAAGGGATCAGCATATAATATGGCTAAATCCAATGATTAGGGCAGAGACCTCGAGGCAAAGACCAAGTACAGAAGTATGACAACTGCTGTCTAACAGCCCTCATTGCCAGGCGGAAAACAAAGCCATAGAGCATGACTACCTCCACCCAACCTCCCAGAGGTCTCCTCCCTGACACCCTCCCAGTATTAGTAGCAGGCCCCAGAATAAAACAATAGCAGTATCAGATTAAAGAGCAGAATATCTATAGTGGAGAAACAATTCATAAGTGGTAGGCTCACACTGCAGCTAATTCCAGTGACAATGGAGGAGATATAAGGGTAAGGCAGCTGTGGTTGGTAAGTCACCATTACCTGGGGAAAAAAGCCACAAACTTACTAGCAGTCTCTCCCAGCCCACCCTGCCCCCCACCTTTCGTGGAGGATCTCAAGAGAGGCACCTAGGGATGTTGAGGCACATGGATCTGCATCTGGCTGCAAAGGCAGCAATGAGATTTTAGAGCTTCAGAATCTCATCACCCACCATATCCTCCCAAGAAGGTGATGCCCTGAGACTGAGGTGACCTGGTCACAGAGAAGCCCACCTCCCCAGGAAATCTCCCACAGCATAAGAAGCCAGAAAAAGGCAAGAGAAAAATAGAACACTCCAGCACCACTTACCAGAAAACAAAAGACAGACTTCATATCAACCTGCTGCACAATTCACACCCATATATGACCAGGAAGAGAAATAACTCATTAATTACTGTGAATGACCAAGGTAACAGGACAGCTCAGAAAGAAAATGAAAAATCTTCAGAAAATAAACTTAAAGACATGGAAATATGTAACTTAAAAAACAAAGAATTAAAGACTGAAGTTCTGAAATAATAAGATGCAAGAAAACTCAGATAAGCTGTTTAATAAACTCAGAAATAAAATCATTGAACAAAATGAATGTTTTACTAATGAGATTGATAGTTTTTAAAAAACTAAAAGAAATTCTGAAGCTGAAGAACTCAACTAAAAAGATGAAGAATGTAACAGCCAGCTTATAAAATAAAGCTGACCAGATGGAGGAAAGAATTATCGAACATAGAAATATCAAAGATAGAAATCTGGGAATGATGCAGATAGAAGAAGAAAGAGAGTTGAGAGTTCAAATAAATGACAGAACACTACAAGAACTATCTAACTCCATAAGAAAGAGCAATATAAGAATAATGGGTACACCAGAAAGAGAATAGATCAATAAGGGCACAGAGAGCCTATTCAAACAAATACTCTATGAAACTTCAAAAATCTATAGAAAAAAAAAGGATCCTTGAGTCCAAGAAGCAAATAGAACACCTAATTACCTCAATCCTAACAGGTATTCTCCAAGGCACACTAGATGTCAAAATTAATGACAAAGAGAATTCTCAAGGCAGCCAGGGAAAGGAAGTCAGTAACCTATAAAGGAAAGCTCATTAGATTACCATGAGACTTTTCAGTGAAACTCTACAAGCCAGGAGGAAGTGGAATCAAATACTTAAACTAGTGGAAGAAGGAAATTACCAGCCAAAAATAATGTAGGCTGCAAAGTTATCTTTTAGATATAAAGGAGAAACAAAGACCTTGGCAGATACACAAAGCTGAGGAAATTTTCCACCACAAGGCCTGCATTACAGGAAATACTGGAAGAAATTATTCAACTTAAAACAAAAAGGAAAAAGCATACAAACCTATGAGCAAGATAACTTACAGACTAACAGAAGCAGAAAATGGCAACCACTGCACAGAATAGGACACTATACACTTAAATATAAAAGTAAAGAAGATAAAAACATTTAATAAAGAAGAAGACAATTTACTACCGCAACTCAGAAATCAATTCACAGCATAAATAGGAATAATGACAATAAAAACAGATGAAGAAAGACAATAAATATCTGAATTTGTAAAGGGGAAAGGAGTAAATGCATGCTGGGTTAAAAACGGATATCATCTATATGAAACTTTCTTTTACATAAACTTAAGTGTAACCACAAAAATAACAATCCAGACCTGAAACACATAACATAAAAAAGAGAAAAGAGAGGGGGAAAAAATGATAGAATACCACCAAAATAACAGACAGAAACACAAAAGGAATAAAACAAGAGAAACTGAGCTAGCAAAAATAAAACCCAAGCATATGCTGCCTCCAAGAGAGACATCTCAGTTATAAAAACAAATATAGACTCAAAGTGAAGGGTGCAAAATGATACTCCAAAAAAATGGCATCCAGAGAATAGCAGGTGTAGCCATATTTATCTAATAAAACAGAATTTAGGACAGAAAAAGGTAACAAAACACAAAGATAGACATTTCATAATGATAAAGGAAATGATAAAACAGAAAGACATAACAACTTGTCAATATACTATATGTTTCCAATCAGGGAGCACCAAAATATATAAAGCAACTACTAACAGAACAAAACAGAGAGACTAACAAAAACAATAAAGAAAAAACCTCACAATTTTAATAGGGGACTGAAACACACTCTTGACAGCTATGGATAGATCATCCAAACAGGACTCAATAAGGAAATACTATACTTAAATGATACATTAGATCAAATGGACACAATTGACATTTACAGAGCACTTCATCCTACAACAAAAGACTGTACTTTCTTTTCTATTGCACAACATTCCCAAAGCTAGACTATATGCTGGGGCACAAAACTAGCCTCGGCAAATTTAAGAAGACTTAAATCTTACCAAGCATATTTTCCACTACAATGCTTTAAAATCAGATCAACTGCAAAAGAAACAGGAAAAAACACAAATATGTAGACATTAAAATACATACCATCAAAGAACAACTGGGTCAAATTAAAAATAAAAAGAGAGATCAAAAGATACATAGAAACAAATAAGAATAAAAATACATTATATCAAAATTATTGAGATGTGGCAAAAGAAGTATTAACAGGAAAATTTATGTCATTACAGGTCTATCTCAAGAAACAACAAAATTCCCAAATAAACAACCTAACATTACATGTTAATGAACTAGAAAAAGAAAAACAAATAAAACCCAAAGTCAGAAGAAGGAAGAAAATAATAAAAATTAGAGCAGAACAAAATAAAAATAGAGATCAAAAGGATAATAGAAAAAATTAATGAAATAAGAAGGTGGTTCTTTGAAAAGATTAATAAAATTGACAAAGCTCTGGCTGCATTCACTAAGGAAAAAAGAGAAAGGACACAAATAAACAAAATCAGAAATAAAACAGAAGCTTTGATGGATACTAAAGAAATGCAAAGGATCATTGGACAAGTTCTTAGACATATATAAACTTTTTAGAATGAATCACAAAGAACTGGGAAATCTAAATACACCAATCAACAGTTCAGAAATGGAAATAATCATCCAAAAACCTCCCCAAAAGCAAGAGTCTAGG